>DWLO01001145.1:0-16047 GCA_018245335.1 Dalla quadristriga
GGAACGTTGGAATATATAAATTAATTATTGGAGCGCAAGTATCAAAATCGGCACGAGCCATATAAATTGGCGGTCAGCTGCGGCGCGACCATCTCGTCTGCCCGTCTGTCTGTGTGAGTAGATCGCGTGCGCGGTGCAAGGGACACGCTGACAGCGTCTTTTCTTTTTATTTATTTGGTAATCCAACAGCGTTTTTTTCATGTTGATAAGATGAAATGAATTGATTTATTTAATCAACCTTATTTAACAAACACCTCAGGGATACTAGCTCCCACACTAGGATAGCAAACGAGCATGCAGATCCACCCATCCTCTGCCGCCCATGATATCTATGATAAACCTCGAACAGGACCGCTAAAGGAACTGGGGATGTTAGTCACGTTAGTACGAGATGTTTATAGAAATATTTGATATAGTTTATATTCATATTCATATTAATTGTATATGATATTTATGTAAATGTATATATACCTATAAATATTTAACAATTATAATTATATTTAACAACAATAGTATTATATACATATTCTAATAGTTATATTGTAATGTTATGTTGAATTGTACGGTTTCATTTTTTGAAAATTTTTCCTTTACTTTCTTCAGGCTTGGTTTGACTAGCACTGCGCTCATCCGTGCCACTTCAAAGTTTGGTCTGAAGATAATGCTGTATTAGACAATAAAGTATAAGGTCTTTTTTGTTAGTAGTGGTTAGTAATGGTACTGTTTGAAGCTGGCCACAGATGCGTTGCTACCCTTGAGGACTAAGGTGGTCGCCTCTTGTATAAGTGTAGCCGGCATCCATGCCTTTCCGACCTACACACAATTGCTATAAAAATTATTTCACGACAGAAATAAGTGTGGCCGTAGTTCCGCCCCGGGCGAACCGTATACAGGTTCTACCACCTACCACCCACGTAGGTACCTACACAAAAAATTACGGATGAATGGTTTTATTTTCAAAAAGTACTTACCTACTTGGTCTCTACTTCTACAGAGTTCAAACTATATCCATACTGAACTTGTTATACCTACACAATTTTACAATCCCCATTTTGCCCTTCTATGGGTTACGTATGGGTTGTATTATTTTAGGTTGTAGGTCTTACGTTACTTACGTCCATTCAGGGGTTCAAACTATCTCCGTACTATTAAACATCATCAAAATTGGCCCAGCGATCTGGCCGTGAAAGCGTAACTTCATTCATAATTTATAATTAATAATAATATTAATATTATTTATAATTCGTAATTTATTCTATATGACATCCCCCTCATTTCATTCTCACGGAAAAAATACGTAGGTAGCATACATCCTTTCTCAGCCTTCAAACTATCTCCATAGTATTGTCTTTCATCACAATCAACGTGGCGATCTGGCCGTGAAATTGTAGCTTCATACAATGTTACAACCTTCTCTTCATCCCTAGTGGTGTTGCGTTTGAAAAGATAGTACTTAGCCTGCTCTTCCCCAGGCTTCAGACTATCGCCTTATTTCAGCACAATCAGCCCAGCGGTATGGCCGTGAAAGCGTAACAGACAAGTTACATTCGCATTTATAATGGCCATGGAGGAATATAATAACTCTCATATTTGTCTATGATATTAGTAAGGATAAGGATTAGAGGGATATTTAATTGCTTAACACACACACACTCTGTTATTATCACATTGTGAGTGTTATTTGTCAAAGGATAATTATTAGTTTAATGAGTTAACCCGTAATTGACTTGAAATTAATTAATAAGTAGGAGATACATAATTACTTTGTATATACTCCGTGACGCGTTGATGATTGACCCTGACTGACGTGTCGACGTCCCGGGTTCAAACCCCAGTTGGGGCAGATTAATGTTTGTGCTCGGGTCTTTGGCGTTAAATTGTGATATTTTCTTGTGTCCACCACCCACAACACAAAGAATCCTAGTGCAAGGGTGTGAGTGCAAGCATTTATTAATAAAAAAACATCACATCTGCTAATGCTCATATTTAATAACATAGGTACGTAAAATACAAAAAATTGAAACATTTTTACCCAAATAAAGGGACGCTATAGCACTGATAAGCATGTATTATGTATGCATAATTAGTTCTACAGATAAAATTTTGTCCCTGTAGCATTTGACATAGTAGGTGAAACCACTTGAAATCATACTTGATCAATTGACTGGAGTATATGAATATGCATGTGATCACATTAAATGTCTTAGTAGTAAGAGTAAGCACTAAGTATAGAAGAAACAATAAAATTATTCACAAAAGCTTAAATGTGCTCCCACAGCTGTTATAAAACACAATACCATTGTCTAACATTTTGTAGCATTTGTTACATGTTCCACACACTCACACACCAGTTAATATGTTAAAAGGTGTTGTATAACATTTTGTAAGCACAGTTTTGTATGAAGCCAAAGTTGCAACTATTGTGATATTTGTGATAAATGTCCAACAAATGTTGTACAACAAAATATAACAGCTGTTTGGGAGCAAGAATTGCAACATTCAAGATTGCTTAAAACACACCTGGAACTGTAAACTAAATTGGGAGTTATGTCCAATCTAAATCTAATTAAAAACTATGAATGTTTAACAATAAAAATGTAATATTATAGATATTATAATGATGTGCACTTCTGAATTAAAACAAATTGCAATAACAATGACGAAACAAATATTTCTTACTGGTGCTTCTACATTGTATCACCATATACGGCCCATTTAGTTAACAAAAGTACAAGTTTTATCTATAAGTAAAAGTTATCAACAAATACAGCTAAACTGAATAATGTAAACACACCATTATTGCATTTGACCCCATGACAATGATATTTTAGGTAATGTTCTGAATTAAGTAACAATTATATACACCACAATTTAATAATTCTTTCATGAAATTTACACTAAACTTACTGAATACAAACAACATAAAATACATACTATCAAACATCTGTACATAACAAATACAAATAGCAGTAAGTTTATAATAAACAATTATTTCCCCAGGATCTTATTCATTTGTTTGTTCTGTTTACCAATTTTGATGTCTGCAACTTCAACTTTGTCCTGTAAGGTATCTAGAATCTGGTTCTGTGCATCAATTTCCTCGCCAAGTGCTGTTCCTAAACCCTTTAATATTGAAATATGTTGTACCATTTCACCCAAATTTGCATCTAACATATCATTTACCCGTTGGCTGTCTGAAATTGGTCCTGCAGTAGCAGGTACGTCTAGACCACGCAAGCGTGTTGATGGATGATTATTGAAACGATCCTCAGTGCTAAAAGAGGGTGAATTACGAATGCATTCATCCAATCCACTGCTCGTCCCCGGTTTCATACTACGATTATCTGGAGAGGTTTGGCTCCGAGGAGGTGTTGGGTCAGATTTACCTGATATGTAGTTTTTGATTCCATAGAATACAGACTTAATACCATTCAGATGTTTTTGACTGTAGTTTAGATTGGTATTTATCTCGTCGAGCCTTCTGTTGGTGCTTTCGAGTTGCTCGCGTTGACGGACAAGCTCCTCCGCAGTTGCGATGCCGATCTGTTCAGATTCGCGCAGCAGGCCTATGCTTCTCGCGGAAGAGTCTAAGGTTCGTTGTTCGATCTCTCTTTGTTTCTGTAACATCACTTGTTTTTGTCTTTCGAGCTCACCAATATGACCTCCGTAGCTTGGAGCGCTGGGCTTGGTAGGAGCAGGTATCCTTGACCTAAAGCTTTCTACAAAGGTATTATCGTCGACATCTTCGTCCTCGAATAAAACATTGGACTTGCTTATATATCTGTGCCCCGACATGTTTTACATTCACGTTTGTGACTTCACTTTAAAAGTAGGTACCTATTTATTATAACAGATTGAAAAACCGTTAAATTGACACCACGTAAAATATAAGTAATAACTAAAGGGATTTACACTATAAGCTTGGCTTCTTTGTCTCTCTTAATTGTAAATTATAGGAAATAGGTTTCTCCAAACTGACTAATCTAATAGTGACAGGACAGTGGCTAGTGTCTGACGTTTTTTTCGATGACGTATGAAGGGTGACATGACAGACGAACCGATAAGATGGGAACCGCCCCCGTAGCCCGAAGTAAATGACGCTTAATGGGTCGTGTCCGGCAATGTATTAAATTATATTGTCCCCCGATTCATCCCATTCCAGTCCATTTCTCCCGATTCTTTTGTCGGGTCGATAAGTGTTTGTGAGCCTAATTGAAATCGGTCGCAATTCCATTCGTAAGATGATATTGATTACATTAATAAAATCTGGCTCTGTATTGCCTACTACAACACTGTGAACAACAACTTGCGTTAGTTATTATTCTGAGGCTCTTGATTGATATTATGCCGAGGATATGCCGGACGTCATATTGGCGTATATTGTGGGATGAGCTTCGATCTGAGGTATTCTCTGTGGACTACGACATAGGGATCTTCAAAAGAGGCGCAAAAATTACTCTCTTTCAGGACTGGCGACGCATTGGCGACTCCTCTGGTGTTGCGAGTGTCCATAAGCGACGGTGCCTACTGACCATCATTTAGGCCCGTTTGCTTGTTCGTTAAGCTAAAGTCTAGAAAAAAAAAATCTGCCTGTACGAAATTAGAGAGGCTCTTATACAGCTTAACAACAACAAGGCACCGGTCGATGATGGAATCACAACTAGGTTATAGAGAAGACAGAGGAGTATAACCAGCCGTTATGTATTGCTTACGGCCATAGCATGTGGACTATGAGAAATCCTTCGATTGTATTGAGACCTGGGTGGCAAAGCAGTCTTTGCAGCGATGCAAGATCGATACATCGAGATGTATATACACACAATGTCAGTCCAAGTACACGACAAAAGCACGAAAGAGAGGTGTCAGGAAAGCTTATAGTTTAAATTAATAGTTGTTGTAGTGCGGTTGGAATGGATTGGTGTAATGTTGTAGTTTTTCTTTTTAATATTATGAAAAGGTTTGTTTTCAGATTTTTTCGGATTGCTTGCCGAGGGAGGAGTGGATATGTTTGCGGTGTTGGAGCGAGGGACTACGGCAGTGCGCTGGTCTGATTGCGCTACAATGGTTGTGGATTGTTGGATGTGGGCTGGGCGGGGAGGCATGATCGGCCTTTTTTAAGTTTCCCGCACTCTTCCAAAATTGAAGCTCGTTTCAATATTCATACCTCAAACTTGACACTGGCAAATGCACAAGAGGTGCAAATCCAGATTTAAAAAAATAAAAATATATGTTGATACTCTATGGATTTACCTGTCACTGTCTGTCATTCCCGTCATCCGTAGTATCCGAAGAATGAGTATAATAATTGTATCCCTATATCATTATATATACACGTAGTATCCCTATATAGTCTGTGCCCTATATAGTCTGTGGTCTCGTCGGCCTGTCACCACACTACAGTCTATATTTTTTGTAATATGATGTACTTTATAATTTTATCGCCAATTTAATTAAAGTAAAGGTTTCCTTTTCGTACCGACTATGTGTTTGGTTTATAAATTCGTATTCGTATGACTTTTAAATAATTTTTAAACAAGGAAGTACTCAATACTTGTTCAAGATGATGGCTGGTAAAGGTATTGCCAATATTTGTTCATAACAATAAACTAAACAGCCCGTACTTTTCATGATATTTGTTACTTTGTTGTATGTTAATAATATTTTTGATACTTTCAGTAATGACGGAAACTGATGAGCAAAGTAGGATAAGGTTTCAAGTGGAACTTGAATTTGTCCAATGCCTAGCCAACCCTAACTATATTCATTGTAAGTGAACTGTTTATAGTAAATCGAGACTTTTCCTGTGGATCAGCCCGCTCAAAACTCCCTTATGCACAGGAACCGTGCATTGTTCTGAGATAAAAGTCTGTCACTCTCCAGCCCATAAACTATACAAAAATCACGTCTATCCGTTGCTTTGATGCAGCGTGAAAGAAGGATAAACCAACATACACACAATCACTTATAACATCAGTAAGGATACCTTAATGCTAAAGTGGTATTTCATACATTGCACTGTATCTTGGAAGTGCTAAAAGCTGTGCGGCATGTCAATAATAACTGATCAACCTGATCAAGTTGTCTCAGATAAACATACAACACTGGTTACTCCCCCATCCACCCATTCTCACTTGAGCAGTCCTCAGTCGTAATGCAAGATGTGGACTCTATTGTGGGCTTGGTCGTTACTCATGTAATTTTATTTGAATATTCAGTAAGAATAGTGTACTGCTTGTTACCTTGCGTCTAATGAAGCTGTGCAGCTGGTGCTCTATACTTGAATTTGGTTGAGTGAAGAATTGTACTCTTTAATTATTGTTTCAATGAGTAGCATTGTGATAGTATGTACATGACTTTCATTAATTTGTGTTTTTTTGCAGTTTTAGCACAGCGTGGCTACCTTAAGGAGCAGACATTTGTAAATTACCTAAAATACCTGCAATATTGGAGAGAGCCAAAGTATGCTCGCTACCTCAAGTATCCAATGTGTCTCCATTTTCTAGAACTGTTGCAACATGAAGCATTTAGAAGAGAGTGTGTATCAGCACAAGTATGTATTGTAAAATTTACATTTGTCGGTTGACCTTTACGTAAGGCTTTAACATTTAAATATCACTTGTGTAAAAACATTGTAAGGATACCCACGGGTTCCCCCAAAATCCTGGCAATCGCTACTAAGAACTTGGACAGCAAAAAAACAATTAATGAACTCTACAAACTGAATTTCTCTATTTAAAATAAATGAACATAACGTACATTAGTTAGACCATAAAAATTAGTCTGGGCACTAATTAATGGTAACATGCTTTAAACATCAATTTCAGGTATGTAAGTTTATGGATGATCAAGCCATCCTCCTGTGGCAGCACTACACGCGGCGGCGCACGCGCACGCTGCAGCCGCCGGACACGCCCGCGCCTCCCGCGCCGCCCGCGCCACCCACACAGGGTCCTCCTAGACAGCAGTCATGAAAATTACTGGAAAACTTAAGACATTTATTGTATAGAGTTAACAAGTAAAAGGTTAGTGTGCCTCGGTGCAGGCTTGGACTATTTGGTACACAGCTAACCACACAAGACACTACTCATCTATGGTTTCCAGGCCCAATTTCTGGATTCACTGCAGCATGTTACTGGTTGAAAATGTGCCAACAGAGCTCTTTTAAAGGATTTCAAGGGAGTGTGGACGTGCTGAGATTGATGGTGTCCATATGTAATGGTGTAATATGTATAATGTATATACATTATGTTAAACTAAGCTAAATAATAATAATATTATCTATGTACTTTACGGAGGAAATTTTTTCTCCTTTTTCCAATTGAATTTTGTAGCTTTATAACTTAATATTGTGAATTATTTTTATTCTTATTGAAGACTAGCTGTTGTCCGCGTCAAATTCATAATGTTGTCAGTCCCTCGGGATCTGTATATAGATTCGGGATCAAAAGTATCCTATGACAATAACTCCATGTCTGAAACTACCTCAACCTAATTTTATGAAGATCGGTTTATGGTTCACCCGTGAAGTTGTATCAATCAAACAAACAAACAAACTTTTGCATTTATAATATTAGTAAGATTCTTCAAGTTAAAACACATTTTTATTGGAGCCCAGTTCTGATACGTAACAACACATCTGACCATGTCATCGGCAAACCCGAGAAGAGGGTAATATGTGTAAAGCCAGGTCTCCTGCACGTGTTTTGCCCCACTCACTACAAAAAACATTGTTTATCTAAACATATAGGTATATTATATATCTAAATATATCAGCCTGAGTGCAAAAAAATTTATAGAGAAACAATTGTTAGATGTTTTTGTGTACACATACAGCGCGTAGGACACCCGTCTTCACACATATATGGACTGCACCAGTTTTACTTACATTTACTTGAGGAACGGACGAGTAGCTCGCCTCCTCCTCAAAGAACACCAGGCTCGCAAGGTCAAGTAGTAGAAAAGTTCTACTACACTCATAACGCTGAATCCCATACAAAGGCCTAGTAAGCCCCCGGTGTTTGCTGCATGAAAACATTTCTAGATTTAATATTGATGTTTACCAATCATTGTTTTACATTACTTTAATTCGTAATATTGATAATAAGTAGGTACTTACAAAGAAATTCAGTAAGGCCAAATATTTCTCCTTTTGTTAATCTCATAAACGCGGTAGCCTCGAAGTAAAAATGTATCACCAACATGTTGTTTCTGTAAAATCGAATACATCAATACTCGCAACTAAATACAGTTTTTATTTAGTCTTGAGAAATTTTAGGAAATTATATTGACGAACCATGGTGTGTTGGCTATATATCAAATTTATGGCCGCTCTGATCTACGCCCAATTCGATATGCAGTACACAAATTTCGGGTATCGTGAACGTGCGGGCAAAGCTGCGAGCGGCGTCCTCCCGCAATCCGCGCTCAGCCCGCCCGCCATCCTCATTAGACTGTACATGCACGAGAGCTAAGTTTAGTGCGGCCATAAAATTTGACTGAGACTTTGACTGAGGAGCAGTTGGTCCCGGGTTCCGGATCTGGTCCCGGACCGGCCAGACGATGGTTTGGCAAACAATACAGGTTAGTTAGTCCGTTATCTGTTTACATGATAGCTGGTCACGCTGTCTTAATACGTTCATCCATAGTCCCGGGCGGAGGGACTTTGGAGTCGTCGAGCGGTCAGGGTGGGGGCTCTGATCGTTGTCCCATTTTAGCGACTCCGGGAAGACGGCAGGCTATTATAGCCACAGGCTGCCGTGCCTCATAAGGCAGCAAAGGTGTGGGGACTAGGAGTCCCCCGGGACGGGACCTTTGGGCATTGCGCAGGGAAGGCACTGGTGTGTTCTAAAGAGATCCCGAAGCCTTCTTAAATGCGCTGGATGGCTGTCGAGGGGGTTTTAGTGACTTATCTGTCTATAGAGAGAGAGGCTACCTTACGGTAGTTGATGGTTGTTACATTGGTTAGAAGACTCCATGGTGTGGTGGTTGAGTCCTTGATTAACGTCATACGTTGATTAGCAGGCAAATGTTGCTTTTCGGGTTTTGGTCGTCGAATCCTAGTAATTTTTAAAACTACTACTGCTAGGAGACCCAAATATTTTACCCTTATCTATAGTACGTCGACAAGTATCTCTATTATGAGTTGCCCCTTTAACGACTCCGTGGTGCGTTGTTTAGTGACGGTAACTAACCAACGCCGAAAACGTGTAAAAACGTCAAAAGTAAATTTTCGTTAAGCAAAATGGTACTATGTAGAGGGGGACGCAATAATGTTGTTTTTAGCAGAAAGCGTTTAAGCCAATCAAATAGAATTACCTAGCATCAAAACGCTAGCGGATATCAGATTTAGTTCATGACGAGTACGCTAGAGGCGCTACCTACTCTTTTTCCGTACAAATATGTGACCTTCATAACCGCTACCGCTAGCGTGTCTATAGCGTTCACTTATTTAGCAATCTCAGTCTACAAGATAGAAATCTATTTAATCAATGTTATTAAATATTGTCACATAAATAAAAATTGAATCCTAGTAAGCAGGCGTGAATGTAGTTTGTTTTTTAAATTCCTGGAAGGTCAGTTTCCTTACACGAAATACTCGGGGGTCTTGTTGGTGAGGAACTGGGCGTACTGGCCGAAGAGCGCCTTGTTGAGCGGCGCCGAGCTGAGCCGCTCCATGTACGAGATCTCCGTGCACGCTGGCAGGCACTCGCCGCACGCGCGGGCGCGGCCTGCGCACGAATTGTAAAGTAGGTAGGTACTCGGTGAATAACTCGAGCCAAACTTTATGGCCGCCCTGAACAACGTTTCAGTTGAAGCAGTTCAGAGCGCGGGTTGCGGGGGGACGCGCCTCGCTGCTTGCGCCCCATCCCCCCGCCACCACGTCCCGCTACTACCCATAAAATGCGCAATGCGCAGCACACTACGTAGATCAGAGAGGCCATAACGTTTGGCGCGACTTATGCATAATACACATTTAATACGCAATTGTATGTTTTCTTTGGTTTTAATGCGGTGGCGATAGATGGAATTTGTTTTCGAAGAATTTCCTTCTAAGAAGTCATAATATGCACGCCTGCGGCACTCCAAAACAAACAATTTTATTGTTATTCACCTACACCCCGTTCACGTGCAACAGACTGTCCGTACACGTTTGCTTGTGTGTAATACCATAGGGCTGGGCTACAAGGGCACATCTTTGCTTCTGCCATTAACTTTTGCATGGAACAACTTCGAAGCCGATTCGAGCCTAGCGCGGCTGGGTGACTCTTTTCGCTGAGGTATTGAAATGGGGCAAAGGTGAGTGTCGCCTCTTTACGTAAGTAGTAATATTTATTGTTCTTTGATATACTTAAGTATCTCCCCTACCAGAGGAGGTACCTAGAAGACAGGTATCTAGACCAAGAAGTGATTATTACCTACCTAACCTCGTTAAGCTTGTAGAATACTTACCTTCGGGAATATATTTTCTCATGTTATTATAACATTTGGCATCAGCTTTTCCACATACACGCACCGTTTTATTTTCTGAAAGTAAAGTTAAGTTAGATAGGTACGTAGGAAGGTCCATATAATTATTCAGTCCCATGGTATTTAAATTAAGTAAGTGATAAATATTTTCGTAGACCTACTTGGCATGTAGTAGAGGACGCATTTGCAGGTGTCCAGCATAACTCTAGCCTCGCATTCCATTTCACAATTCTTCAATGTGTATGTTCTGTAGGAATTAAATTGTTGTAATTTACACAGAGTGAGAATACAGTCTTAATAGTTCTGTGCAAGAGTGTGCCTTTTTAGTAACAGAACTAGTGAAAAAGAAAACAGTAGTTCTGTCAACTTAACGGAATAAATGGGATTTTATGTGATGAATTTCACTACAAGGCTTTTGTAAGTTAAAGTTACTTAAAGAAGTTAAAGAACCCTAACTCCTAGAAAAGCGTGAGCAAGTGTAACTACTTATAGGCATCTAAGTAAAGTTAAGTTAAGTAAAGTAAACCTTACCTTAACTAATATTATCCGATATTTACATATTCGTCCATGCCTATAGTAAACCAGTTCTATTACGCTAGAGAAGAGAGTAACTAAACCTCCGTAAGAGTTCTCCATAAACTGAAGGCAAAGTATGACAACACACACACGGCCAGCGTGGATAACTGTGGCCAGTACTATATATAACATGAGGATAGAAACTAAAGCTAGTGGAACAAATTATAATAAGTGATGTAAACCTTATCATACCGATATTTACTTACCTGTAGTATACCAGTTCTATTTCGCTGGAGAAGATACAGAGCCGCTTATCGATATCGATGTATCGGAGCGCAGGCTGAGCATCCAGGATCCTGGGTAGGATGGCCGCGCGCACCTCAATGCCGGGTCCGTAGATGTCGCCGAGCTTTGCGATCTTGGGAGTCTCCGTCGGGTTGTGTAGAAGGATCTGATACGTAACAAGGCGTGGATATTTAAGCTCACATTACACATCTATCTCGCTCGCACATTCTAACATTTGCAATTATTGTAATAGTTTAGGTAGACTTTTAAATAATGTGCATCGAAATCATTGTTGACAATACAATTACGCTTATATACTTACTGCTTAGACTTTACATTTAAGAAGGTGTGAGCGAGAGAAGAGTGGAATCTGATAGTCCTCTTAAAAGGAATGCATCAAATCGATGCATGTGGGATTCCGGGTGGTCTTAGGTCTTGACTAGGGACCTTTATTTTTTGAGATAATTCCTATATTATTGTTCTGAGTTTATGGGTTAATATAGCCATGGCCACTGCCAATAACTAAGTATTCTCTGCGACCCGTAATTAAAAAGCCGATCTTACAGTTTTTGATGTTGAAGGGTTCTTACCCTTGGAATCGCCCTGATAGGTTTCACGAGATGCATATTATTTGCCAAATTAAGTACCAAATTCAAAAGAACGTACCTTAAAACCGGTGCTTTTTGTAGAGGCGCAGTAGTATTCGGCAATGTTAGCGTCTAGTACGAGTGTCAATCCGTTATCAGTGCCTATACCTTGTAGGTATGCATGAAAAGCGTAATAGACAAAAATAATTAAAATTGATAACACAAAGAAAATTGAAATGTTCTCAAGCTTAACGCTAATATAATAATATCTCGAGAATTGGTTAGACTATTTCAATAATGCAGTGTGTTTAGCAACCTTCTCGCAAATATCAGCTCTTCAGACCAGTGATCGAAGCATCCTTCCGGAAGCTACGATGCCATAGCCGAATACGTAAGACTATATCACTCCTCACGTGGAACGAATACGTGAAGCCCAGTTGGTCGCACTATATGTCGCTGGAGAGACAGGGCGGAGGTTGGCCTGCGCGAGCCTCAAACCAGGAACTGGCAAAAGTCTGCACAGGACGGAAACGAGTGGCGAGTTCTCGTGTCCAAGTTTAAGATCCAGTTTGCGCTGCGGCAGCCACATAAGTAAGTAAGTAATTAGTATAGTACTTCAACTGTAGGTAGGTACTCCTCTTAAGCACGGTGTTGCATGACTCCACCTACCATCAGACAGCCTATCTGCCTGTTTCTCTATCTCTGTTATAAGAAAAAAATAAGCAGAAAGCAAATGAGAGGAATTATGAAGATGGTAACAATAAGTTTCACACAGTCGTATATTATCACTCTATTGGAAAAGATTATTTATCCCATACCACTAAAACCTATGTGTGTCGTTTACCTTTTGGTTTCCAAGGAAACCCATCATGAGGAGCATCTTCTGGGTATCCTTGCTCGGCCGTCCAGTCCACGGCGGGAGACGGAAAGGTCAAGTTAAGATCGTTTACGTCCCTCCTGGAGAAAATAAATAAACTGGTCTTAAATGTGAATATTGGTTGCCTCTTGAAGTCGAATCGTCTTGTCTAGTTTTACGCAAAGCGTTGAGTAGAATTTATTGTGATGCTAAGCGACTCTTTTTTAGAAATTCAGCTAAGCTTTAAGCGGTTCACTGTAGGGCACGTATGTCTCTTCACGGCTGAGAAGGAGGACTGGAGTGGTTCTATATTCTGGAGTTGCGATAGGTACCACGCTGCGCTAGTGCGGATTGAAAACATGGCCATTACACATACTATCTTATGATTGCAACCGGGATACCGAATGTTTACATGACCCGAAGCACGGACGTGCAATGAAGTTATTGCCACTGGCGATTACCCACCTAACTCCTTACCGACTCATTTTCATTTTCATTTTAGCAGTTTAAAGGGACCATAAGTAGCCACCGCAACATTTCACTGAACTTACCATGTATAGGTTGACAGTCGTTTACCATACTCAAGATCAGTCGTTGGGCAGGTAGACTTTCCATTCGAACCGTTATCCGGTGGTTATACTACAGCAAGACTTACGGATTGCGAAACAACTTGTCTCGGTGAACAACATTGAAGGTGCAACAGAGCCCTTCGTCCGTGAGCTGGGCGTTAAACAGGTCCTGGCAACTCATGTCTGTGGTGCCCCAGATGCATCTAGCCAACATTTCGTTGCACGGTTGGGTTACCTAAAACGCAAAAATTTCATACACGTCTAGTTAGAGCATGTTTCAAAAACGGCACCACTAAATATATACTCAAATCAGAACATCCCTACATCAGTGTCACTCGAAATGTGTGTGTGTTCAAGTTCCCGCAGAGAGTTTTACTACTTAAGGATTCATGAGTGTCTGTATCCATTGTAAAGGTTAAACGGCTTAAGTACGTTTGTTTCTCGGTGATGCCGACTAGTTTCGGTCTTTTCAGTGGTCCTTCTACAGGGAGATCGTCCACAACCACACAACTGAAACCATAGTGCTTCAAGTAGGCGGTGGTCTCGATACTTCCACCAATAATCGACCATCAGGGCTATAGCGGCGAGCTATAGGTTTGTTTGGTGGATATATCAATTGAATTTAAGTGCTTCAGAGCGGATTTTTCGAGTAGAAACCGTCTGACTATAGCGTGGAGGAAGAGGTTATTGAATAATGGCCAGGTAAGTCATTCTGAAATTTCTGCCGCAGAGCAATTACAATATATACCAATATAACTTTATCTAAGTTACATAGAATTTGAGGAGTGTAGTACGTTACTCACGTTAATGAGGAATGAACGGGTGTGATCCCAGTCAGCACTTTCAGCTAACTCATCTTCAAATATATCCACATCCGCTTGACTCGAACATAAGCTCTCCAGTAACTTCTTATCTACTGATGATCTAAAACATAGTTTTGCGTCGTATGCGTGTCTACTACAGTGATGGAACTTATGGAATCGATATCGGGTCGAGCTTGTCTCAGATGTCCGTGGGCAGCAGTAGCGGAACTGCATGCCCTTTTGCTAATCTTATAACGTAAAAAAGGCACGGGTCTCCTCTTACAGTGGATGATGCTTGGAACGTACACCACTAAACAGATCTAATGCAGATTTATGAAGAGTTTATTTATTTATTTCTTCAAGGAAATCTTGTCGTTTCTTCAAGGAAAACTTACACCTAATTACAAAATATAACAAAGAAGGATGTGTATACATAGCTCCGATAAAGTTTTCACATATATCACAGTAAAGAAACCTCAACAGGAAGAACAGAACGCGCGAAGAACAGTGGACTCTACTTACCCAGCATTTCTGTACCTTTCGGCAACACTCCTCTTGGCTTGGTTGACGTTGCAGATGGTGATCGCGGGAAAGGGCAGCTCCATAAGAGGCATGTTCTCCGGATTGATGGTGACTATCATAGGAGATATCCGCCATTTTGCGTACACGTTCAGAATAAAGAAAGCAGCACAAACCAGTGAGCTACCAAATGCCACCAGCCAGAAAAATCTGCGAATAAGCTCTAGTAAGTTATACCACAGAGTAAAATGGTAAATAGGCTGTGGTATACTATGGATGCTGGGTGACCGCTAAAGGTGGACTACCCCAGTGCTCTCCAGGCCTCTAATGGGTTCTAGCCGAGCACATAGCGGTAATTCAAGTACCTATTTTATCTCAGTTTAGTATGTCAATAATACAGTGCCTACTCTATTGACCATTATTGTGAACCATATATATTTTAAATCTTTTAAAGCAATACATTTCTCGGTCGTTACCGACCCGGTAATCAAATAATTAAAATCGGGTGCATTGATGTGGAACGGTAATAGGTATCTCAGATGACAATGTAAATCGGGAACCGGATGCGCGTGTGTACTTGTGCAGTTAAACCACAGGATTTCATAATTATTATACATTAATACCTACCTCGAATTCAATGAGAATGCAAATCTTCGCTCAGTATTAAAAAGTTTAAAAAAAAATCATATATACTTAATAACAAATATTTTACACGAGAACGGGAAAACATAGTAGTTTTCGCGTTTTTGAAATGTTTTACTGAGTTTTTATAGTGGTGGCAATTTATTTACGGAGGTAATCTAAATTGGTAATTTAAATGTGTTTGTAGGCAAGTTTTAGCAATCGGGGAGGTATTTTACAAATTATTAATAAAAAAATGTATACCTTTCAAACCAGGTTAATTTTTTTTCACCAATGTAGCGAAGACCATGCAACGTGGAAGTGCTCAAATACTCCGCAAGATCTTTGTTAAAAGTGTCATATCCGGGAAAGGTGTGAGAGGGTCTTTCCTGAATACAATCAGTTAAATTATTATCATACTTAATCTATAATGTATGTTGAAAAGCGAACGGTCACTCACTCACTCACTCACTGAATTAACACGAAAACTGCTTGACCTATGAAGCTGAAATTCAGCATGGTGGTAGTTTATAGGTTGAAAAGTTGTATGAAACTCCTTCATTTCGAAGGCTCGTGGTATTTTGACCTTTGTGTAACAAGTAAAGGACGATATAATTCAATGTTTCCAGAAAAACATACCTAAGGTGCTAGAATAGGTGAAGGAAGTAAAATTCTAGTATCTATTGTAAGTAAAAAAGCTAGTTAGTATTTTTTAAACTTCTTAAAATGGTAAGCACTATAAAACACTTATTGTCATGCGACATACGTGAATAGATTAAATGTTCCGTAAGAAAACATCCGACACTCGGGTTGGTCACTAACCC
>DWLO01001146.1:0-16040 GCA_018245335.1 Dalla quadristriga
CCTACTCATCTTTTTGGACCCAGTGACGTAATCTCATGCTCCATGTAAATAATCGTTCTGTAAATAAAAGCTGTTGAAGCTTTAAGACAAAAGGTTGGGGACGCAATTATAACGAAAAATTAGCTAATATTTGATACCCTATTGTGCGGTAATTGAATAGCAATAAATCACGAATGCATGATTTGCGGTAAACACCGAAGTGATAATGTGTAAGGTTAGTGGCAGGCGGGTCGGGGCGGCGGTGGCGAGGCGCGGCGGTGCGAGGGTAGGTGTGTGTATGCTGCATTTAATTAAGGCGGTGGGTGAGCTTGGCTTGCGTGCCGGCTGTGCACTTCCGGCGCGCCCCGGGGGCGCTGCGCTTTTTCCTCGGCTGGGGGAGGCCGCGGCGCGAGGAAAGCGCGACCGGTCGTCACCCGCGCCGAGGAATTAAAATTTTTCACGTAAACTGGTTTGATAGCGCGTACTGTGGCGGAGTGGGGGTCGCGAATACGCGCCTCGCCGGTCATTAGCTGGTTTGCGGCTGGCGCGCGCGCGTCCCGATTCTGCGTACGCGGTGCCGTACTCCACACGCGCGTTCGTACCGCGCCTTAGTATAGCCGGTGTCGCCCCTGATCGCTACCATGTGTGATTGAGTGCTCGTGGCTAATTATTGTGACGTAAATTGATGTTGTGACAACAATGTACGATTTTGTGATATCCGACCGATTAGTTTGAAATTAGAACGATAGGATTTAAATAAATCGTGTACTCATAAAAATAATTTGCCTATCGCCGATTTTCGTTTTCGTCGTCGAATTTTTGGTGGGCAACGCTTAGTATCGCCGCGGGCCGTTATCAGCTAGGTGTATTTAGTTGATTTATTCACGATCATGTCACTGCATTATAATGTGTGCCGCGACATTAATTTCGTGCAAAACAAACACGACGCGCGATAAGCGGGCGGTGAGAGCGTCGCGGCGCGGGACGCGAGCGCCGAATTTCTCTTATCAACAGCTTAGTGTGGCTCAAGGTCGTCCGTTATCACTCGCGTTTCGTGCGGAATAGATGGATTTATTCAGTGATTGCGCACGTCACTGCAATATTCCCTGCATATACTGCGATAATGAGATCAATGAGTTATAAATATATTTTGTAGTAAATCTTGATTTATATAATTTTATTTCAAATACGACAACACTTTGTCTAGGAGAAAACAGCATGTTAAGAGTATTTCCGTTTGTAATGTACGACATGTATCGTGTATCTAAATTATCTGGTACATAAATGCCAGAAAAATCACTCGTTTGTGTATATAAGTACGCTTGTTTACTAACGCAAATCGGCTTTGGTCTAGTGTGCAATGTAGATCGCGACCTAGTTGCGCGTGATTGAGGATAAAACAATATAAATAGCTCGTCAACGCTCCGACGTGCGAGAGCTCGTAGACTAACCAGTGCGTTCCGAGTTGGAGTGGTGTGATACTGTGGCACTGTGTGAGAGAGCTCGAAGACTAACCAACCAGTGCTACAAAATATTGTGCCAGTGCGTTCCCAATTGGATTGTTGTGATACTGAGGCGCGAGAGCTCGTAGACTAACCGGTGCGTTCCGGACTGGATTGTTGTGATACTGTGGCACTGTGCTGAGTGTGGTGGTGTGGGTGATGCGGGCATGATGCGGCACGCGGCGAGCGCGGCGGCCGCCTGGACCGCACCCGGGGAGGTATGGGAGTACGTCAGCCAACTCGTCAGCTCCTACCACGACCAGCACGATTGTCAGGTGCGGATCAATTTCGACATGTAATCATCTTATAAGATGCATACCACATCAAAGTGGCAGGTGTGGATCGATATCTACTCCAACTGGAGTGTTGTAATACTGTAGTAGTGGTGGTCTGGTATGGCTGATTCTTCTACGCCAAAGTTCCAGGTATGGATCACTATTGACTCTCTGGAGTGTTGTAATACTGTGACATTGCGGTGAGGCGTGGTGTGGGTTATGCGGGTATGATGCAGTAGACCACTGCTGGGGACGTCTGGGATTACGTCAGCCGGTTCCTACCACGACCATCACGACTCATGGTGCGGATCAATGTCAACTCGAACTGGAACTTACATCATCGTAAAGGTGCTTGCTGCGCCAAAGTAAGTACCTACTAAGTGTCGATCAATATTGACGAGAAATAAAGCGCCTCTTCTCTCTTAACTAGCTGTGCCCTACAGGGTCCATGATAAATTTACATATTGAGCTCACCACCTATTGTAATAATTATTATCATGGAATGCAATAAAAAATATGAAATATGATATGAACATCTGAATCTTACAGATGTCGAACATTTACGGCGTCGCTGCTGTACCAAAAACCTTACAAAACATGTAACCGTGTTAGCTTAGGTGTCTGCTGCGATGACGCTACATAAACTTGACAACATTTTGCAATTGTTATTCATTCCTCCTCTGAGGTTCGTTCGGCCAAAAAGTTAGGTCACTTCCCTTTTTGTTAGCAAAACTTGTTTGATTCGACGAATTTTAAATAATATATAGTCGCAGCTTAATACGACTTCTTACGGTCGTACCCACAAAATATCAGTTCTAATGTGCAAAAAATCTAGTCTCAATATATTACGGACAAGCCATATTAATAAGTATGCATGACCACGTGCAAGCAATCGCGCTGCCATCGTTTTTCCAAACAGTACAAATATTCTTTTTCGAAATCAAATAAAGTTCTTTTTTTAAATTAAACTTGCGATACACAACAGTGCTGACTTCCAGGTATTTACGTCACACATCAAACATATTATGGTAGGTACATATCATAATTAAGAAAATCTTGGAGCTTAGCAAGTCATGTCCCGCTTGCGTACGCCGCGGCCGGCGCGGTGTCGGTGGCGCGGGCACTCGACCATATCGACAACACAACACACGTGTGACTCACGTCTATTAGCGCCTCTTGTAATTCGCATATTAGCATTATTCATGCGCTAGACCTAGATAAAATTGTGTGATAGGTCTCTCCTCGCATACCATTCCGTCGGTTCAGATAGCCCGATATTCATAAATTAAAACGGAAACTAGGTACCTACCACACTATGTTTAGGCGATACTCTCTCTTATTTATACACCCGGATGCTGCGTCAATCTCGTTCGATAGATAAGGTAATGACGTCAATACAATTAGATGTTAACTGTAGCTAGTCTGGGAAGCGCTACAATTTCAGGCCGTTATGAGTATAAGAAATTGCGCGACCATGCACTTATTTATAACTGTGATGATTCTTATGCAAGGTAAACTCAGCTCAGTATTCAATTTACCAGAAACGGCATGTGTAATGGTATGTATACCAATCATGCCGCTTATGACCTGACAATGTATTCACAATGTGTCTGACTAAAATGACTAAAATTTCTACTAATAGAATCCGGTTGATTCCTGTCTTCCTAGGTGTCCTCCATTGACTAGACCACGTTGTGCTACGAGAAATGCCCAACAGCCCTATGGGTAAATATTGCTCCTTTCTTTACCAACTGTCAAAGGTTGAAGTTTTACCGCACTGTCTTGAGCATGGACTATTCGAACTCGGTGCGGCCGCTGTCCATTAGGGGCTCTCCGTCTGTCACAATTTGGTGCCCCATTGAGGGGCATTCGATAGCACGACATTTGCATAGACGCGGCTTAGTCACATTTGAGGTCTCCAAGCTTAGATAGCAGCATAATGAGCCACCCGTTCTAAGCGGTAGACCTATCGGTGTAAGTGCTCCTTGAAGTCCAATCATTTGTCCCAGAAGGTATCTTAGCTACCGGCCAACTGGACATCTACTTCACTGACGGGAATCCTCAAGCTGGGCGGTTGCAATTTACTGCGAAACCATCACGCCAAGGCGTTGTCTTGACACCTAGTTCAATTGATATTTAGCTACAACAGGTGCCACGTCGAGTTATTTCAGCCTTACTGTCCCCTCGAATGTCTCCCTCTTAGCCGGTACCATTGTATCATCCGTATAATAGAATACTCGAACCATTAACTTAACATGTTGTATATAATTTTTTCTCGTATTACAAACACACAGTGGAACGTAATCGTAATTTTACTTAGTGAGGCACCTTTATGGAAGGAGCTTCTAGTTTATTGATTTGCCGAATCGCGAAATATGCGAAACGTGTTTTGATTCGCGACGGTTATCTAAAAGATCGCAGCGATAAAGTATAGTGTAGCTTTATCCTACTCGTGTGTCCGTTGAACTTATTTGTTAAGAGGCTGGCAATAAATCGCCACGTAATAGACTGATCAAACTTGCTTCGTTTGACCGTGAAATTGTGATCGAAGGAGCGTGACCGCGTCGCGTGTTGTTCATGCAATCCGATCTGCTTGTATTTCATCTGTTGTTATGTGCTATCTTTCGCATAATCACATAAAATGTAATGTGGATCAACATACTATAGTGCGCGCCAAATAAATTTGCACACGGCCCAAATCTGAACTGATTGAGTTTGTTTCAAAATTTAGACACTTTATGAAAAAAATTGGATTGAATTGCGAATTTTTCGTTTAATTTTACCTAGGTATAAAAAATAAGACAAAACAATTTTTCATTGAAAATAGTTTAAAATAGACTTAAGGTTCTACACCTTATTGCCTATAGTTTGCGACAGGCCGACTAACGAGCAATTAATTGCGTTTTTTCACAAGACATTCGCTACAATATCACCCCGCCTGCGATGGTTTTTGCCGCGTAACGAGATCATTATTAAAGAAAATAGAGGCACGATGATGTCGGACCTACGACTCGATCCTGATTGATGTCAGGCTAAAGCCCTACCGGTCTTATCTCGACCACCTAATAGCTTTAACGAGATTACGGTACTTATCCTCATCTATTTACATATCTTCCTCGTTATTGTGGGATACTTCAATCAATGTTATATACGTTTTTAAATCACTACTTCTCACATTGTAAGTTTCACACTCCTCGTTATCCATTCGACAACCCTTTGTCGTTGTTTAAGAGAATTTTTCTCTTGAGATGATGATATGAGATATTATCTGATACAGTGTGTGGAGAAATTTTTTTGTGCTTCGCGTCTTAATGTCAAAGCTTTCCGCTTATATGAAAATGGAAGTTGAAAGCTCATCAACAGCATTCAAGCTACAAATATTGAAACATCGCTGAAACAAAAAACTACAGGAATTTGGAGTTAGCAGTAAGAGATTATATTTGTTTAGTCTTATCAATAAAGTACAAAGTAAGTTAACAATGTAAATTGAAAACGAGATGTTTAACTTTTTAATACCTACCTACTCACTCAATATTTTTACCATTGCGTATTGGCTTAGTGTGTCACCAGAAAAATTAAAATTTTAGAACATGATCGTTTTTATTGACAAGTATTATTTATTTTCTATTGTCGGTGGCTCGATTGTTGTATGTAGCCACTGATGACTGATTATGCAAGTTGTCTGGCTACGGTGTATCCATGTAGGTATTGCATCTAACGTGGTTGATGACTCATTGTACAAAATATGATGGTCCTTAACGTAATTAAACAGTAATACATCGTTGTTGTTTAATTTTGTTATTATTTGATACAATATTATTTCAATCAATATAAATTACAAGAATGATTTAAGCACTTAATTTTGCCATATACGAGTATGTAAGTAAACAATAGTTTCGTCACGTTTTCCACTATCTAAAATTTTTATGTGGAATAAAAACAACTATAATACAACCCAATCATTTTAATACATCTGAGTTAAAAGCACGTTATCTCCACATGAAGACACAAAAGCTAAAATAATCTTCTCGTTCAGGTAATAAAAACAATAAATAACGTCTGAATAAAGTTGCGTAGTTTACTTGATAGCGTAAAGGTTAGTCCGAAATTCTGTAATGTCATCGATAAATCAATAGCGCGCCGTCACTTTAAGCTGGCTAGTTGGTGCGCAATAATATCCATCAATTGCAGCAATGTAAACCGAGTGTGGTTATTTGGCAGGCGGTGGGGGGCCAGGGCCCTCGCGAGCCTCGCGACATTTACCCGAGAGGTCTGTGCCTACATTAATGCCTTCACGACGTAGCGGTAGCGCATTGTATTTTGCGGTATTTGACGAGTGTTGAATTTGCAGACGCGCTTATGACGGCGCGAGGCGATGGTAACTTAAACCGGTTGGACACCTTTGTCGCGTCCAACTGCCGGCTTTAGGTGACATCCGCAAAAAGTACGCAACCGCATGCAATTCACCGCTGGATTCTTACTCGATGCTTTGATATCGAACTCAAACACAAACGTTTGCTTCTAAACTGGATCATTATACGAAGCATTGATTTGCCTCGCCCCGACTCGCTATTTAAACCGGTTGGACTCTTGTCTGAACATAGACGATTATAGACTCTTGTCCTGTGAATACAGACGAACGCATCGCATTCCCACTTGCCGCTGGACAGATGGATAGTAATGATTCTATTAAAATAACCAGCGTGAGCCTCTTAACCGGCCGGACCTCCGAGACGCATTCTCTTCTCATCTACGGCATTAGTTATTGCCGTAATGTAAATTGCGATAGAAGTGCTATAAGTGCGTACGTAGGTGTAATGTATACAGCGAGACAGGCAAAAGTTGTGAGGGAATGCAGTTGGATTGTATACGAGTGAGTGCATTCGACACGTTGCGCACTCGCCCGACTTGGTCACATCGATTTTATGCACCATTGCTGCAAGCTCATATTCAATCGGCCTCTTTATAAATAATTCGCCGACCCTCATACGGGCTTGTTGTATTAATAATAAACGCGCTCAATCAGCCTCTTCATGTGCCAATTAAATATTTATAAGGACTATACTCGTCTGTATTTAGTAGTGTCTCACAGGTTTGCAGATTCTGGTTTTTTTGTTAACCCCTTTTTTGTTCTTAAATACCCTTATAATTAATTGTTGGCTTCTACTGCATTTTGTACTTTTATTGAATATAATGGTTACGTCATAATAAGGTTTTCATTGCATAATTTTTGAAATGTGTTGACCAGACGGGAATGTGCGGGAGTATATTATTATGAAAATTTCCTAGGAGTCATAAGAGGATCGAGATATATCTGAATGTCTAGAAACAAGGATTATTGCGTATTAACGGCACGTCGTGAAGGGCGCTCTGGGAATCGGGATAAGCCGGTCCAACGGCCATCTTAGCTCTTGCGTCGTTTAATAAAGCCCCTGCGACAACTGCACGCCTTTGTAGGGCTGACGACATTTTCTTTGGAATTACCGCCACTTTACTGCTCTTTTTATCATAATATTTATAATTTTATATGATTAAGTTTAACAAAACTTTTTCATTAAAACCAATGTTTACAATTTGTTTGGGGTCGTCAAACACAACCTTTTAACACCTGTTTGAGTTCGCGAGGTTCTCTTCTTATCTGATTCATCATATCGTAGAAATTTTGTTTTTTACTCGCTTTATTGTCTCTCCCTCTTCGTAGCGTACCTTTAAAATTTCTTACCGTAGCGCACCTCTCACCACTCTTCGTGAAATGTTGGTCGAATCCATATCAACGGTGTGATGAAATATTGCCGCCCCTCGATTTTATTCGTGACATTTTGGTCATATATATGCACACATGGCGACAACATCTAAAGGAGCGTCGATTCAGCCCTAGCTCCCGATCGGGTAATGCAAAACGAGCCTCGGGAATAAATCGTTTACATGGTTGTCGGAGTAAACTGGTCCTGCCGCGCTCGGAGATACCTCCGGGAGGTAGGAAGCCGACGGAGTTGTCGACGCCTGTCAGATTGATACAACTGCCGAACAATATTTATAAAACAGATCGTTCTATAGTAACAAAGCGACACTATAGTGGCTATAGCTAGCTACACATAAACTATCTGAGATGAAAAATTAAAATTGATTTGTTACTCATGTATTTATTCATGTGAAACGTAACTAGGCAGCATTTTTTAAATTAAACATAATCCAACAATCTTGCTTCTCTGCTAACTGGGTCAAGGCATTTCTAAATACGTAATCACACGCTAGTTGTCAGACATGTTAGGAAAAAAAAATATCGCCGCAACTACTTGTGTAATATGTAGGTGGTAAAAATTAGCACCACTTCAGCTACTTCTGACCACCACCCCATGGCTGGGCTGGCTCGCTGAAGCGAGCTGCGTGATCCTCTAAAGAATTTGAAGTTAAGAATAACGAAGGCAAACTGAATCGATCGAGTTTGAGTAAATCGAAAACATTTAATTTAGCTGCGTAAGGCAATTCACCTGGGCACGTAGGAGACCGCATCTGATTATAGTGTACGTACAGTGTATACATTTGTGCGGTGGGTACACGGTGTACCCGTGCAGTGGCGGTCTTATCTCACCATTAGAGTTATTACGGGCCGGTATCTCGCCCATCGCACCGCTTCGATTGTTTCTGAACGCGCCACAAAGCCGCGCGCTACCACCGTAATTGACCACTGTTTATTTACACGACGATCTCTTTATTTATTTAAGTTTATTATACTCAATACATACTACGACTATACTATTATACACGTTAACGAGGAAGCGTTTTATGAATATATAATTTTTTTTCTTCAAAGCGGTCACCTTGAGCTGTTTCAATTACGCTCAATTGCTCGTACACAACTCGCCGTTGTTTTATTGTCATTACATCCTCTAATCTATGTAGATGTCTACAGTAATAACAATGGATTGTCAGGTATTAATAGCGATAGAAGCTATTTGATTTTCTTTGTAATCACGTAAAGTTGTGTAATTCTTGTTAATGATTATAAATTATGTTTTTAATTTGTTGTTTACTGTATTTGCTAAGCATGTTTTGTAATTTATTTTATGACGTCTCACTGGGCAGAATCAAATGTTTGAAATTCCACGGTAAAAGAGAGTAAGTTTGTTATTTTCACCTGTATGTTGATTGTTTATATATATTATTGGGATTAACATGGGTGCCATGAGTGATCGAATTGAAGAAAACAACGTTCAGCTTACTAAATTGCTGACACATACGGAATGATTTATTCTCACGATTTGTCGCTTCAGTCTGAAGACGTGCATCAGTACGGGCCGGAAAAAGACACCAACGGGCTCTGTTTTATTTTAACTCGGAACTGATGCTTAAAGTTAGTAGTGCCAGAGCATACTAGCTGAGAGGACTCGTATGCGCAGTCAATTGGTTAACAGTCAAATGGTATGTCACTAGCGACTATGATCAGCGATCTCATCTCAATTTGATCACCGATTGTGAATATTTTATCGGTAAATCTAACGTGCAATCTACGATTCGATAATTCAACTCACATATTCGTGAATTCCATGAGATTCATACTCGTCGCATGTGGTTGTTTGACTAAGGTGATACCTCGGTTTTAGTGTGTTTTCAATATCGCCTGATTTTCTCAATTTATTGGATTATGAACCGAATTTTTAAGTATAAGTTTCTTGATGACGCAAGTTTCCTAAAAAGGAAACACGATTAAGTAGGTACCTACATAAATGTTCTGGAGAAAAAATATTTTTTAATTAGACTTATTTTATATTTCCTGCAACACTATTATATTTTTACGAATTAGTTTTACGATTTTTTTTAAAGCATAGTAAATAGTTATTTCTGAATTATTAAAAATCATTTTCTTAATCCGCCAAATAGTTTTGTAAATAAAACTCAAAATTATATTGGGCGCTTACGTCGATTATTTTTGACCGCGCGCTCAGTATCTCACCATTTACGTACTTGAAATAGTGGCATCACTGTCATTTAAAACCTACGATTATCCATCCGCTTCATTTTTATGTGAGGATCGAGGTATCCTCTTAATGGATACTAATGGGAGAATTTACCGGTGTATATAAAAATCCACTACAAAAACTTTATGATAAACAAAATATTACATTATTGTTAAGAATTCGAAAAAAGTTACGGAATATATAGAATAAATAACACTGCAAAAGAAGAAAGACCGCGTCCTAAAAACTTATTAAAAAAAGTTCGATATCAACCGAAGATATTTTGTTGGTAATCACAGACATAGTAACGACATACAGTTAACGATTTACCCGACAATCAGACGAACCGACTTATCGTTTAATATTAGGTAGCCAACACGACGGTAAGCGGTCAGATAGTATGGGGTGATTGCCGCCCACGCACCGCCTTGCGATCGCTCGCTTCTGCCTTGTCACTTATCATTACGCACTGGATCTGTAATAGCGGTTTGGTAAGTTATAAACTCTACGTAATTGCGATCTTCTCTCAAGAGTTTTTGAAGCGTGTTTGTACTTAATGCTTGGTACATGACTAAACAAAGCGGCTATTCTACATTCTCATCCCCAGTCCAATGCTGGTTGAAATTCTCTAGATATCAATAATGATTAGGTATACAATTATGTCAATTAATTAAATGGTTAAATTAAAGTTCTATGCCTGTTCAGTTTACGCCAGCTTACGCCAGTTTTATCGTTCTTTTCTATGTTTAAAATGTACGCACCACCAGTCTGACCAGCGCGACAAGGGAGTCGCCCTGAAAACCAGCGGCTGTGTTTTACCGCTGCTAATTATAAGTGCGGCCCTTTTTCTTTTAATATTGTACGGTGCTGCCAATTTACCACACATCATATTCCGGAAAGCTCTCATGTATATTGTTGCTGTATATTATTTGGACGAAATACGTTGAACGTGTATTCTATTATATTCTAATGATATTGTGCACCCTTTCTGTTATGTTCCTTTCATTATAAGAGTGGATTGTGACGCTACATCTTTACACTGTCATAAGCTCGCTCATATTTTTAATACAGGCACATCGATGTTTGTAAATGATCGCCAAACAATTTGCCTACAAACTACAGACAATAAGTCAGCCGAAAACGGTGGACCAAGTGCCCGTCGCGTCCTTGGTCTAAAACATATTCTATTCAATTAGTGCAGGCGACGATCGGAACCGACCGACGTACCGGCGCGAAGCCTCCGCGTGGGAACAGTGGAACACCTTTGCGTTCGCCCCCTTTCCTCACCGTGAACAAAGCTCCATCTATTAGGAAGGTCTTCCTTTGCCCCAAATATCGATTTGCATATATGCAAAGAAAGGACCATGACGCTTTTAAACAACGTACAGTATTCTTTCTTCAAAACCTCGAATTGTTGAACAACAAACACCATGAATGTAGCACTATTTTTGTGTCTGGTGTAACGATTTGATAATCCAGATTATGATGGTCTCGAATTACTTAACAACAATACAATTCACATATTCTTTATTGTACACCACATAAAGTTTATAGATTACATGAAAAATCACAAGAAGACTATTAGTGGCGGCCAAAAGGCGGTCTTATCGCTAAGTAGCGATTTCCATATACAACGTATACCATGAGAGCATTATTTAATTTGATAACTTTCAAATCGTTATACCATAACTAAAATAAAAATAATAACGATAAAGATTTAAAGTAATGGTAATCAAGTGCTCATTACTGATTTAGCAGTAGATACACAAACACCAATCTATTGTAAAGGTATTTAATTTAAAAACAAGAAAAAAGCAGGTAACGTGTGAAAGCCTACAATCCGAGGTTGGTATAATCCTGGCACGCTATGTAAGGGTAGGTCAGGCGTTCGTATGGCTTCACGTTGATTGTAGGTGTAACTTTATGATCGCACGCTTCTGCGCGCTACCATTGTTCTAATGGGCCCTCGGTCCTTCGCTAGCGTCTCTTGTACTAACACCCGTCTTGTTACTCGCCGACTCGAGGTCACGCGTTCAACTTGATCTCGCCGTTTTTCCACGCTTTTATGGGAATTGTGCGGACGATTATTTAACCGACTATTTTATGCCGATTCTTATTTATAGCCGTCGATTGTTTGTATTGCGAAGTGCCCCTACCGTAACCCTTTTAATTCCGATTGCCGCCATTATTCCGATGACCCTGTTTGTAAGTGCGTAAGTAAACCGTTTATTCGACGATCACGTTCGAGGCTGGAACCATGTGCGGAGTGCGAACTACCATAATCGTGCAGTGACTATCGCCGTCAATTAATATCGAGCGGAGCAGCTCTCTGCGACTTTTGACGTGCCGTCCTTATTCCGCGTTGCCATGACGAGGTACTGCAATATTTTACACATGATTAGAGCTGCGCGCACCGGCACTGTATGGCTAAGCAAATTGCGCCGAACGCGACGCGAAGTCACGATCTGAACTTCGCGGGAACCCGGGAGAATTTCTAGAGAATTCCAACGTAAATGCTACAACAGATATTAATGGCGGTATCGCCGGTCTTATACCGGTTCGCGTTCAGATACATCATTTAATCGAGTCTATGTATCCAACTGAAGGGATCATTATTTCTATTTTACATAACGAACACTCAAATTATTGTTGATTGAAGACTTGAAAGAGGTACATCAGTCTGTTAATGAGCGATTAGATCTTTCCCAAGGATGTCAGTTATTTCATCATGGCAGGTATGCATGTCGAGACTTATCAGCTTGTATTTTATTTAAATTAGACAGAGCTCCTAGGCTAATTATAACGCGTAACGGATAAGGAAGCCGCGGCCTGCTATCTTGTCATCGACGATGGCGAGTGCTGTCAGTCCACTGCTGCCCTATTCATATATATCTTTCTTTTTATTTTGGTATTAGATTTGCTTATGTGCTGGAAGATAAATAAGAATGACCAATGTGTTCTTGTTATTTTAATGCATTATAATAATTTACAATTCTTTCATTAAATTTAAAAACTGGCATTAGTATTGATAACGCTGCTTGGTAAACAGCGGAGCATAACGAGTAGGGCTACCTTATAATGCACGATTTTTTAAAATGCATCGGGCTGCCGGCGGGTTTTATTACACGTGAGGTTTTCCGTTCATTTCGCACCCTAAATGTGAACGCCTTAATTAGGTATGGTCGGGATCTGCAGATAGTGATCACAGGTATGGTAATGGTCGCCTAATTCTGAGTCACGGACGGTTCGGCGCCGGCGCGGCTCGCCTCGCCAAGCGCAGTGTCCCGGAACGATGTAAACCGACTCTTTTGAAAACAAAACACAAATAATACATACTCTAAGAATCAATAAAATTGTAGCACCAACGACTGAAGACAACGAATTAGAATCGATAATTCGAATGAGAGAAACGAGACTATAAGATACTCATTTACGACTTCGAAGGTACGAGGAAAAGGTCATTTTTAACGTGAAATAGTGTCTTTAGAAATAGTTTGGGGCTAGGTTGATCAATGATAAGCAGTGCCATTATTTAAGAAGTTTATGTTTTGCAATCCGTGAAGCGTGTTTTGTAATTGCATGTTCGCAATTCACATGTGGTTGGTTACAAATACCGCAACGTTAAATATGGTAGCACTTATTTGGCTTTAATAGCATGTTACTATAGTTTTATGCGTACTCAATGGTTCTGACGGCCGTTGCAGGCTTCGTTTGAGGCTTTTCATCACCACGTCTTTTTTGTACCGAACAACAGAAATGCTTGTCTGCGTGTTTAAATATTCTGAATAATTCTGATGGTTACAAATAGTCGGTACTTTTTCAAGCGTTTGATAAAAGCTTTGTTTCATTGCTTAACTTGGCCTGGCCACTTGTTGGACAAGAACAGGAGAATTGCGTAGTGTTTTAAGATCAGAAACAAAAAATTATATGCATACGACCAAACCCGTCCTTCACACATGATTAGTTACACGGGTTCTTTCTGCACATTAAATTAATCTGCGGAGTGAATTAACATTATTCAATGTTGTATTTGTTTTGATTGTTTTAATACAGCCTTCAGAATGATTTCGATGAAGTCGCAAATAATATCGTGTTTTTATTTCGATGTGTTCTCGCACTTGTATTCACAACGTGACAAAGCGGCTGAGCTGAGTGACATCACGGCGCACGAATGTTTGACGACGTGGATGTTTGCAGCCGGTACCCAAATTTGTTACTGCGACTTATCGTTTTATGATGTCTTCTCGATTTCGAATTGTTTGTATTTTCATCATTATTTTGAATTTTAAATTCTGGGTGCTTTTGCCCGAGTGCTGCAAACTTTACATCGGAAATTTCAAAAACGCAGTTACGCTGTGTAGCACAAATAGTTGCGGCGGTGCTAGTATTTCTGCTAGTATCCTAGTATTAGTATATACTTAGTAGTATAGTATTTTATTTAAGTGTTTCAGCGTTTATTCCGTAAATCAGCAAGGGATAGTTCAATCTACTATTACATTTGGTAATTCGGGTACATTGAGTCTTACTCACAGACCTAAGGTAGCTGAAATATAGTAATTGGGATTCTGACAGTGACAATGCTGTACTCTATATAAAAATAACTTAGTAGTATTTTGTCTTCGTCGAATTTCTAAAATAATCAATACAAATACGACATTGAAACATTTTTGAGTCGCTAATGACGAAAGCAAGCTGCGTTTATAATTATGCATGACGTGTAGGTATCTGATCGTCCATGTCCCCTAATCATGATAACTTTTTTACAAGGTTGCCATAGTGGTTTTAATAATTTAAAAAGTAGGGTGGAACAGACGATCATAATAAATATTAATCTGGCTATGGATACCGTCAACGTCCAAAGAACACGTGTTGCTAATAGGACCAACAAGTGTACGAATCAGTAAGTAAGCCAAATGGCTTCTCGAATCGTGTCGGACTTCTTTGAATACGACTTTGAATATTTGTCTACAGATTGCAGGTTGATATAAATTTTTCATATACAGAAAAAACACAATGCTTTTGGATTGCATACATAACGTAACGAGCAGAACAGCGCGCGCAAATTTGCTTTGCCCTTACAAACATTATTATTTGATTTAACTCTCTTGCAACCGAAATGACGGACTGCCTTTGAACTTTCTTTCCCTGTTTTAATTTATAGGAGCTAATTTAAAAAAAATCGCTGCAACGAGTCGTTTCTATTTTAGACTAAAAAGTCAAATACTTACCAATTATTGAGCTTAAAGCTTAGCGTTAGTTTATAGAAATTATATGGTTCCTTATAGGAAATGTCTTTGATATTTTCTATTCACCTATCTCAATATATTACCATACTCAACGTGTTTCTTATCAATCTACTCATAAATAACATACCAACTGTACTATAGTTTTATTTTACTTCAATTATATTGTTGCACAAACATCGGCCTCTATGAACGATGGAGATGCGTTTTAATTGGATGTGATTAGACTGATTAGCATGTGTTTGCGCGAGAAATGAATCAATAACCAGTTCAAGTAGTTGCTTCAATTAGCCCTATGTAGCTTTGACTAGGCATGACCGCGTGACGTCACAGATGCAGTTGAATTTCGACACATTTTGTTCTGTTCTGATCGTAATAATAATATTCTTGGTGGTACGATTTGACGAGTTACAAACTAAATAAATAACGTACCTAGATGCTTTTAATGCCACAGTTTTTAAGTGTGACTAAATCGTTTGCCAATATATGGCAATCACTGAGTTCTCACTCAAACATTACGATGACATTCTTTTTATATTTGTATTTACACAAGATTATTCCTAGTACGCGTTTATCATCGTTTACAAACCTCCAGTCGCCTGCCGTCGCTAGTTATCAGCGATAAACAAATTGATCTACTGAATCAAGATCTAGAAGCTCTTATGTTCCCGTAAGAAGCTAGGTTAATCCGCAGACATGCATTGGCTTGATTTCGCATCAATTTATCTTTACGACGTATTCGTTTTCCGCCCTTGCAATATATTGTATTCCAACACAGATCTATAATGGAGTGTAAATTAATATTATTAGTATATCCTACTTAGGCCCTGTTTTCAATTTAGGTAAAAAAATGGCCGCGTGGTAGACCGTCTGACTCTCGCTCCTAATTTTATGAAATAGAGAAGTTGCGAATTGCGAAAACAATTCGTGACTTTTATCGCCATTATACGCCGTCTAAAATTAGGTAGGAATACGAAAATTAAAATATTTATTTTTTTATTTTATCAATATACAAAATCCACAGCTCTTAAATTAAAATACAATATGTTTCTTGCTTAAATTACTTACAGCCAATTACGGATT
>DWLO01001147.1:0-16040 GCA_018245335.1 Dalla quadristriga
GTCACAGATGCGTTGCTACCCTTGAGGACTAAGGTGGTCGCCTCTTGTATGAGTGTAGCCGGCATCCTCACCTTTCCACCCGAAACACTATTTATTGTTGAACAACAATTATTTCACGGCAGAAATGGGTGTGGCGGTGGTACCGCCCCGGGCGAACCGTTTATCCTATGTACGTGTTAAGCCGTCATAAACAGCAAGAACATAAAAAAACTTTTTGGAAATTGGTTGGTCCAACCTTTTTTTACAATATTTAACGATTATTATATACATTTAACGGGTATATACAGTACGGTATGGACAGACACTCCAATTTTATGTATTCGTATGATTATAAAATCTTTTAACTTGTCGCACAATGTTATTTCTAATAAAAATATATCCAAGTGATATACGTTAAAAGTAGAAAAGAATTTACTACTTACCGTGCATTTATTTAAATACTTAGGTAATAAAACCCATAGAGAGTAACCAATAACAAATTATTTTTCGACGAATGTTCCCGATCAAATTTAGAAACTAAAACCGTTCTTTTTTATCTATGGTTTATGTGATAAAAATGTTGTAAATTATATGTAGCCACTTTAACCTATTTAAAGGAATGCGTCGAATCCAGCTCAATCCTTTAGTAAAACAAAAATCAAATAACTAAACGGAGATTAAACTCTTCTACTCGTCTAATCATTGCTTTGACATATTGAGATTTTTAAATTTCTGTGCCGCAATTTTCCTCTACAATAGTGTAGTCAATAATATATAAGATATTAGCTTGATTTTATCGCATGGTTACGTATCAAGGGAAGGGAGGGACCATCATTATGTACATCAGAATTCGTTACGTTTATCATTACGTACATCTCATGACATGATCTATGAAAAATATATAATATTTCATCAATGAAGAATGGTGTGAAACAAGTTTTAAATTTTTATGATTATATTGAATGTTAATAATGTTAAATTACAATAGCATAAGTTATAGTTAATTTGTATTTGATTATGATACATTTTATTAGCCCAATAATGGTACGATGTCACCTTAATCTATTTTATCATACATTGTGTACACTAAGTGTAACATTAAGTATTTCCGAATTAACTTGATATTTAATAACCCATTCACAGACTTTGTACTTCCATATAAACTTTTTATTTAAAAAGGTAAGGGCCAGAAGCTCTAAACTCGCTAAAATTTAATAATAATTGATGTTATAAACAACGTAATACTATCTACATTATATGATTAAATCAATAATGATAACAGTAACATTATTGCGGATTCACGCAACTCATTTATGAAAAGTCCAATTGTATTTTTCCAGAATCTGTATACATACTAATAAGCTGAACGTAAAATGACCTAAATGCATAAGTGTAAAATGAAAAACATAAATATCTTAAACGGTTAATCACCTAACGCAAAACGTCCTTACGTAAAAGCGCCATTTTAGCGATTTTGTTTCAATGCAAGTGCTATATGCCTAGACAGACGAACGGACATCGGACGGAGCGATAGCAATCGGGTATTCCCATACTTTTGGAACTGAAACTCTAGAAAAACTATTAAGTCTATTTGAGTACCTATGTGGTTTGTGATACGAGTTCAATTGGGTGTTAATGATTGTAACGAAAATCCCCAATTTTTGTCACAGTTATGTCGAATAACCGCACTTCGATACTATTGTTTTTGTTGTTATTATGTAGAGGGAAACCGAGAATATACGACCACTGGATAGCTCTTCCTTCAAAGCAAGGGCAAACAGGCCTTTCCTTAAATATTGAGTTTGAGTTTTCTGTTGCGCACTGAATCTATAAAAATCATGATATTTTAAGTATCTAACTTTTTATTGTTAGTATTTTTCATATTTAACATTATGCCGTGTCATGTAAAATGCGTAAGGGTACGGGTGCTAAACTTAATTACTAAAAGCAATTTAATATGCGAGTCTATTTATTCTTGTATTTGTATTAGTATAAATAATACCAAAATACTATTTTTTCTAAAGACTGAAACCTGAACATATCATTTAATTTTGTATTTTCTTATACTTAATTATGTTTGCTTTTTTAATTTCGATAAAACTATTTCTTTGCAGTTAGCCATTTTCACGCTTTTCCACTGCCATTTGGTCGTGGACAATATGACAGGTTGATTTGGTTGTCTTTTTAATTTTTATTACAATGTAAGGTGGTACACTGCAGATACAAGTTAATCTAAAGACGAATGTTTTAGATATTTTAAATTTTAAATACTGTCCATATATTTTAGAAACATATACTATAATTTAATAATTTCTTAAGGAATACACATTTTTTCTTTTTGTATTGCGTGAACGTTTTTTTATTTATAGTATAAAATTATTCTTATGTATCTTATTTCTATTACGGAAGTATTACAAGCGATCATATATTAGTCTTCTTGAGCGCAACATTTAGCATTTTTTCTTTACATAATATGCAAAAAGAATAACGCATGCTTGTAGATGATTTAAAAAAGTGTAATGGGAAGGCTAAGTGAATGAATGCTTATACTACTTCTTGTTGGCTTTAGTTAAATTTACCTACAAGGGACAGGTACCTTAAATAATGCAATCATATTTATATTGTGCAATGTATATTGTCTGTCTCCGAACCGGTACATACTTATGAGATTTGAATGAGATCTTTTAATTTTAAATACTTATTTCATCCATAAAAACATTAATTATACATAATTGTTATATATATTCAACTACGACGTGGTGTACTTAATTGTTGCCAAATATGCCAAAACTCTATGTCAAGCTTGAGAATGTTTTGGTCAGGTTGGTTTGCACCTCGTAATGATTTTTTGAAAATTTCACTTCTAAAAAGTTACAGCCTTAAAAAGTGTCTGTATTGAATTTAACATTTTTATGCATTTAATACTATGTATCTCTATATGAATTTTTATTTCTACTCCGTCCGACCGTGCGCAAACTCAGTTTAAATTTATCTGTGCACAATGCACAATATGCACATCTACCATTAACTAAAAATATTCGATAAGATCTTTTATACATTATACATTTTTTGTTTTTACCTTTTTGTACTAAGCACTTAATTATATTGCGGTTTTCTAACAAAATTTATGTATAAATTTAATGAAGGGTTGTTATGTAACTCTACATTTTAACTTGACAGCGGTAATTGTATTAACAAACATTTGAAACTCGCTCATTGCTCCTATACGAGCGGTTCCTAATTTAAGATGATGAGAAATAAATATCCGTTGAAAAGAAAACTTAAAAGTACTCTTAAGCAGTCCGCATTATTGGCAGAAGTAAATAAAATATTTATATTTAATTTTTATGTTGTAACTGGTGATTGCAGTCTCCTTTTATGCACGAAGTGCCTGTATTAGGAGATTCTATGCTTAGTTAAATCATATTTTTATGGTAGGTTATTATAATTGGTAAACTCTATTAGACATCTGAAAACTATAATAATTTCCGTATGTAGGTATATACTACTACGCCTATTATTATAGGTTCCTTTCAGTTCTTTTAGTCAAAGAGACCTACTTATATACAAATAAAATTGTAATGATAATAATACAGTAAATTGAATACAAAGAATTAATGCCATTGGTTTCGAGTAGGTACAATAACAAAGTATAACAACTTGTTCAAATTGTTTTGTTATTAGAAGTATTTTTTAGAATATATTGTTCAATATGAACGTCAGGCTTTACTTCCTACCTTTTACTTATATATATTACTTGTATGTATACACATGATAAAATTATTTACTTATGTATAATATCTATGGTAATCAGAATCCTAATCATTCTCAGGTATATTTATATGAATTTCAACTTCCATAAATTAAAAGTATATATGCTTGGATAATAGACCTACAGTACCTTAACATTTACACACAAACTGACAAAATTGTTTGATGATAAAAGAACTAAAAACAAATTTAAATGTGGGCTAAAATATTTAAGTCACAATAAGTGTCCCCCTCCCTAATGTGTATACTTTCTCCGTACCAGTGGAAGCTATCGTAAGATAATAAAAACGGATGGTACCTACCAGTTTTAATTTACATAATTATACTTAGATTAGTTTGAATTTTTTTTAGTGTAGATGATAGGCTTATAAAACTATATTGTACTAGATCCATTGTCTCCCAGTTGCACAAACATAAACAGGCACCCCTTATAATACCGTAAAAGTTTAATGATCCATGTTTATAGAATTTAAAAATTTCGGTAGCGTTAATGTTAAAGGATAATAAAAAGGTCAAATTTCTTCTCACACGCAACATAGGTATATATATTTATTATAAGTGCACATAATGTAGTTATTCATTAAATTTGGTTATTTCTACCTTTATTTCTTTGGAGCGAACTATATTTTTAAGTTTTAATTCGATTTACTGTACTGCACAAATAAAGTACTTAGGTACCTACTAATAAAATAACTTTTTTGGAAAAGTACAAATACATGACATTTGGATAATAAAATAATAAATAAATAAAAAAGAATGATTTATCTGTATTTATTGTATTCATTTAGAGAAATTTTAAATTAGAATGGTATGAATATACGTAAAGAGAGATAAATACATTTACAGAAAGAGACATGTAAGTCTAATAATAGCGTACTTATTTATTTAATTTATATTAAATGTGTAATAATTTATGTTATAGTAGGTACTAGATTAGTAGACCACCTCTGTAATTAGTATTACATGGCACAAATATGTTGTCGCTTGCGGAACAAATTAAGTGGACTCATTTTAAGATACCTACATTTAATTTTGTTATAATACTTAAAAACAACAAAAGAGTTAGTACTTAAATTAATGTTGTACCTATACTTACCTATATTGTTTAGGCATTTAGAATGTACCTACCTATTTTATTTAATTATGTTTCGTATTCGAATTCCAAGTGATATAGCATTGCCATTAAAAACTTGAAACAGACAGTTTTGTATTTTATTTTATTTATTGAAACTAATATTCACAGCATTTTACAATTAAATCTTACTTATCTTATGTATTCTTTAGATATTTCCACAGGATATACTTAACCTATCCGTATCCGTTCCCGTACCTTTCCATACTCTCGCTATGGTTGTTTCCTCGTCGACTTCTTATTTTCCGTTCGTGATCGATACGATTACGACAATCGTAAAATTTGTCTTAGGTTTTTGCTATTCTGAGCAATTTTAGAGACTGACAACATTTATAAACTACAAAGTTCTAGCATGTAGCGTACCTACACAATAAGTTGCCGCTGCGGCCCATGGATCCACCCATCAGCATTTAGAGGTCTACTGCTGGACATAGGCCTCCACTAATCGACGCCACTGACCGGTCCTGTGCCCCCTGAATCCTCTGAATTTCTTCAGGTCGTCAGTCCTACTTGTCGGCCCATGGATAACTGATTAACTTCGAAGTGCACTGTAGGTTATTAGTATGTTGGTTGCGGTGGTACCTACTGCCCCGAGCGAACCGTGTAAAAGTTCTACCATCTTAATTTTTTTATTGAATGACCAACTGCAGACAACCGATGTTAAATAACAGTGGTCTACTCATCGTTAATCCGTTTTTACTCGTATTGGCTGCAACCCATAGCGGCTCACTGCAGTGCACGAGTCTCTTCTTACAACTAGGAAGCCTGGAGCTCCCACCACACTGCTCCAATGCGGATAGGTGGAGGGATAAGTGGCCAACCTGAGTGTCTGAAGATTTTCAGGTCAGACAAATCTTAACGATTGTTATCTAACGATACCAACCGTACGTACGGCTTAACGTGCCCAATGAAACCTCAAGAAATTTTGCCACTAGTGGACACCCATGTGTCGGCCGAGATGCGGCATAACTCTTCAGTCAGTTACGATTGACACTCGCCGCGCGACCATGAACGCTTTGTGTTATCAAAGAATAGCAGTAAACTTCAACAAAAGAAAAGAAAACTATGCGAGTTACCAGACTAGATTAGCCACATATACTTAGTGTAGGTACCTACTACTAAACTGCCCTATTGCGCAGACTCTAGAAAAGCGAAATTAGTTCACTGATTCCAGGTCAATGTAGTGCATGTAGATACATTATCTATAAGTAGGTAGCTAGGTACCTACCTATCTAAAGAACTTTGGCGCCCAACGTTGTAAGTTGAAAATATAACTTACAGTAATAAATACTGCATTTAGATTAGATTCTGTACAAATGTAATAACATTAGTACTTAAACATACGTAGCTAGGATAAGTATATTTAATTTATTATTCGTTTTTAACAAAGTAAGTACCAATCTACTCTTATAAATTGACATTAGAGAATCATTTACATTCAGTAAGTTAAATCCACAGATATAGTGGTTTAATTAATCAAATGCCCCATAGGACAGTGATGTCAGTCTATGCCCACACAACACATCCTGAATAATATTACGACTGACGTTCAAGTAGGTACAATCGATTTCATGCGCGCGCCGCACCCTTGCTCTATATCACGCAGATATACAATACGAGACACATCAGCTGGTCCTCAATAAGAGTTAAACCTTTTGCAATATCTTAGTTGGTCAAGCAAAGTGAAAATATTGATTGATCGTGTACATCGCATTACCGTGGATCATGCATCTCTAATTTTCCTGATCGTCACGGTGCGTATGCTGTAACGTGCATATATTCAGGGTTGATCGCGATAGCAACGACTTGTTCACTATCCCTTTTTATAGCGTGAGTAAAAAATTATCAGACAAAATGCCAGGTGCTAGGCATAAAATTCTTGGGCACGTCCTATCGGGGTTCTGCCATAAAATGAATCGTCGTAAACCACTTTATGGAGATTCTTTGGACACACCGCTGAATCGCTGTCTTTCAACCTTCGATATAACGTTACTAGGTAAGTAGTTTTATAGTATCATTAGTAGTATTAGTGCTATAAATGAGGACCTTAGAAGATGTTGTTAAGAAAATGCTTTAAATTTCAGGTGTGGGTCATATGGTCGGCGCAGGCATATATGTTTTGACGGGACCGGTCGCACGTTACATGGCCGGACCAGCAACAGCTCTTAGTTTTTTACTCGCTGGTATAACATCAATGCTAGCTGCACTATGTTATGCAGAGTTTGGGACAAGAATATCAAGGGCAGGAAGTGCCTATGCCTATACTTACGTTAGTCTTGGAGAATTTTGGGCATTCATCATAGGTTGGAATATTATTCTTGAGTATATAATTGGTAGGTACCTAAACATTAAGTGGATACCTTATGTTACTCTATTTCGTTTTCTATTCATTCATAACACAAACTGTCATTCCCTAAGCCCCCGTAGAGGTTCTCATCTAAAGATCCTCAGTCTTCAAGCTGTCTTCACTTCACACTTCACATTTCGTAAGAATCTATCTAGTAGTTTTTGCGTAATTGAGTAACAATGTAGCACACGTCCATCCGCACACACTTTCGCTTTATCTAATATTAGTGGTCTTTATCGGGTATAGTCTTGATCATAAATTGCCAAGTTAATTCTCTTCCTTATATTTCAGGTGCTGCGTCTGTTGCAAGAGCTTGGTCAGGATATTTGGATGAAATGCTTGACGGTGCTATCAGTAATGCTACAATTTCAATAACGGGAGAACTCCATGCATCACTGCTCAGTAGATATCCAGATGTTTTAGCGTTTATAATATGTATAGTTGCATCGTTGATCCTGGCTGTCGGGGTGAAAACTTCTGCTTATATAAATAATGGACTTACTATTCTTAACCTATTGGTTATATCGCTTGTCATATTTTTGGGATTCTATTACGCTGATATCGCAAACTGGTACGAGAAAAATGGAGGCTTCATGCCGTTTGGGTTTAGGGGTGTAATGGCAGGTGCAGCAACGTGTTTTTATGCATATGTTGGTTTCGATAGTATATCAGCATCAAGCGAAGAAGCCAAGGATCCTGCAAGGTCAATTCCTATCGCTACCATTGTGTCGATGTCGATAGTCGGAATCGTTTACATCCTTGTTGCTATAGCACTCACGTTGATGGTGCCATATCAGAGTATTGTTCCCGAAGCTGCTTTACCAGCAGCTTTAGGCGCGGTTCATGCAGATTGGGCTAAGTATGCCGTTGCAGTTGGTGCCGTATGTGGAATGACAACTACTTTATTGGGATCACTGTTTTCTCTACCCCGTTGTATATACGCGATGTCAGCTGACGGTTTGCTTTTCGGATTTCTCAGCGACGTTAATAACAAATCAAACATTCCAATTTCCAACCTTATCATATCTGGCTTGTCGTCTGCTTTAATAGCATTGTTATTCGATCTAGAAAAGCTAGTGGAGTGCATGTCTATTGGAACTTTATTGGCATACACTATAGTAAGTGCTGCTGTTATAATTCTTCGTTATCGTCCAACGCCATGTTTAGATGATAAACACTTTAATGCTCCGCAATTGGATTCTCCTCATTCACCTGGCGATCGTGAAGATAGTTCCGCTACTGGCACACCCTGTACCGATGGAGGCTCTTCTTCTTCCGAGGTAATAAGGAACAAAAACTATTAACTAATACGATGCCATCAATGCTTCCGTGATGGGCAGTGTCTGGCAAAAGTAAAGATTTTGTGTCTCGTAAACAAAGTTTTTGGTGGTTTTCAGATGTTTGAAGCTCTTATGGTGGGGCGTTTGCGTGCTGAGTATGCGTGGCTAGCGCCTTTAACGGGGGGTAGAGCACCGGTAACAACCTGGGTGTATATATTCACAATTGTTGCTGCTGCTCTGTGCATCCACAACTATTTCCTGGCGGAACCGGCCGGCCATTGGGCGCTGCTGCCAACTTTTCTTCTGCTCTCTATTATAATTGCGTGTAAGTTAACTTCCTCCGCCAATCAGCACTAAAGTTATAATTTTAGAAATCACCTTCTGAGGTAAAACAAAACTGATGCTTCTTTATTCGGCTCGAAGGACCACAGGTTTGTGAGCCTTCTGAAGCCGGATAATGTACCTACTGTAAAACAGATTTTTTCAACAGCTATGCGTTAGATAGTGTTGCACCTTGTATAACTAATTATAACTCAAAAAGCACAAGGGTCGCCTCGTTGTAAATGGTTTGTGGACGTTTAGCAGTTTTTGACATTTTGCCACTCGCGGTCACACGTCTAGTTGGCGATGTTGCTGTACTTTACGTCAAGAATATACGATAGAAACAAGCCGCAGCAAGCGTGGGCCTGAGGGGCACTACCATAAGATAGGTACTACCCATCGACTTCAGTTAGCTTTATAATCGTCACGTTAGGTGCATCCTTTCTACCAGTTGTCCTTGTACTTGGATTATGTCACCATTGAAGTTGGTAATAGAGAATAATGAAGAATATTTTATGACGTACCTATTCTTCAGGTTTGGTGATTATCTGGGCACACCAGCAGAATCCGACGAAACTGCCATTCCGGGTACCCTGGGTGCCGTTGGTGCCTGCCATTAGCGTAATGCTCAACCTGGAACTGATGATCAATCTGAATTTAAGCACGTGGGCACGCTTTGCCATTTGGATGACTTTTGGTAAGGAAAATATGTACCTACTTTCAATTTTACATTTTAAACATCCAGAGTAAAAATAATTAAATAAGTACACTAGGTATATATATATATCTTGATCTATTATTTATTTTTTCTATTATCTATTACCAGTTTACTGCAATATTTTCCAGGACTGCTCCTTTACTTCCTTTACGGGATCCATCACAGCAAGTTGGGCGAGGGAGTCACGGGTCTGCTGTCCCGATCTGGCAGCGGGAGTGGCAACAGTGGCGGCTGGGGTGCCGTGGAGAAAACCAGCTCTTTGGCGCGACGCGTGGGGAGACTCGGGCGGGGCAAGGGCGACGACCGCAAACCCATTATAAGTGACGACGAACTCGCGAGACGTGAGCCATAATTCCAAAGCTTTACCACCATACTCCATCATCCATTTAGCACACTTTAGCGCTCTTTCGCACTGGCGATGATGAAGTGGGAACACTACCTACATACTATGACTCTGTTAACGATTAGATATAACGGTTATTTAGTTAGAATTAGAATTTTTCTAGTCTCTCTTGGGTTAGGCGCAGACTGCCATAAGCAACAATATTGTTAGGCCCTGAATGAAAAACAGACGACTGAAAGTAACATGGCCGTTGATGACCATTCTAAAATTCGATTAGGTAAGAAGTGAATTTTAGTGTTTTATTTCTGATTATTTCTTTCAATTGCGGGTTTATTGGCTTAAAGGTGCAACGGCTCAAATGAGGACAAATTTTAAGAACGGGAATCTATCATTGTCAATCTATCCGTGTGTTACGATGCGTTGTAAATTTTGTACTTAATGGTACGCTTGCCAACGGGCGTCTGTGCCCAACCTACTCGTATATAAAGGTATGCATTCTTCCTGCGGAAGCGAAACTACAGCAAACCTTTTAACAAACCAGTCCAGTAGCGGTAGCTTGGTAGAGATAGTTGGAATAGGCCAAACCTTTTAGTAGCGTATTTTGAACTGATCATTTTTTTGTTTCATGTGCTGTGTGTGATGCCTCTTTCAACTATTAAATTTAATCGATAATCATAAGTGATTATGGAATGAAATTCCTTCGGAGCCTTTCCGAGTGGACGTTGACATGGGGTTTTTCAAGAAAGGCGCAAAAAGAGCTCTCCTTCAAAGTCAGCGACGCACTGGTAACTTATCTTCCTGTGCGATGCGTCATTCAACTAACTATTATAAATAATGAAGTTCATTAAATAATCATAAGATGGAATGAACTTCCTGCTGAGCCCGTTCCAGTGGACTATGTCATGGGTTCTTCCAGAGAGGCGCTACAGAGCACTGTTACAATACAGGGCCAGCGACGTATAGCAACACCTCTCGAACGTGTCTATGCGACGGTGACCACATTCCATCCGGTGGCTCGTCTTGGTACTTGTTAATTTTTGAGCTATTTAAATAAACAAAATAAAAACAGTAGGTAGCCCCTACCGTCATAGTTCTGTTTAAAGTAATTATTCCGCTCAAAAGTAGTCTGGTAAAAATAGGTGCTTGAACCTTTTAGTTCTTATAAGACTGTTTTGGCTAGACAAATTCCGCTATGTACTCAGGGGTGGACATAATATGGGAAAATAAATCTATTTAGTAATGAAATTATTCAACTGTTAAATTATCTCATGATAATTAGAAGGTAACATTATCAAGCTGATATTATGTGTGTCAGTACTAACTAGCCAATTGCAATGTTATTGTAGTCACGGTGCCTGCATAGATGTTATAGGTATTTATGTAGATTACGATTCAAAATTATTAAATTAAATTATAATTAAAGAGAAATATTAAATAGTTTATATTTAAGATTATACATCAACATAAATTTTATCGATGACACAAATACTTATAAATATGTGTGTGCTTCGGCATAATTACAGCTTTATTGATATTTTCATCGGTTTTACCATTTTGTGTATATTGATTAGCTGAAACTTTTAATTCATTATATTTTGTTAAAAAATGTGCAATAAGTTTTACAAAATGCCTGCTACACGTTGAATTTTAATAAGATATCCTAGGATTGGTTGCAACCAATTAGTGGGTTTAACCAATTATTTAGATTAATTCAATCGATAACTTATTAAAATGATTTAGTTTGGAAATGGCAACATAAGAAAAAAATGATTATTAATTTCGACTTTTATTTATTTAAAAATGTTCGGTCAATTACATAATGTAAATATTAAATAATTGACGATTTAATATATTTCAAGAAAAACATAACCTACCTTATGTGTATTAACTTGTATTCAATAATACAATGCTAGGTCATCACTAGGTAATGTTTTAAGCTTAATAAAGATATTAAATAAAACACTCATTAAGTCAGTATACAATTGAAGATACTTTTGAAAAGCTTTAAAATCCAGAATGATTGATGCAAAAGTAAAGAAGAACTACTTACTGACGTACTAATGTATGAGGAAAGTTTTTCATTCATTTTATTATAGGCAAATTCCATTTTGACTTCTTATAGGCATTTAATATTATTAAGTATTACAAAATTAGTAACAAATATTTTTAACAAAATAATTCTAATTAACAATTTTTATTACGAGATATTTAATATACCTGTTTAAAACACATGTTGAGCACAAAATAAATTAATATGCACCATTGTATGATAACTTAATGAAACTTATTTCTAAAACACATTGTAACCCCGGGGCCAGATTAACGGAAATTAGAAATGATTTCCGGTTGTCGCGATTCAACATCTTTGCCTGAATATTCGCGGTTTCAAGAACCGCTTAGCTACACTTGTCGCGATAAATTGAACCTTCATCTCGCTAATGTAGTCGCGGCGTAAGATTACGTCAAACAAAACTATAAACCTATGTACATCACCGACTTTAGATGGAGCTAACAGGCATATTTTGTAATCAAATTCAAGGTTAAAAAGGGAATCCTTAAGTTGTGTATAAAAATACGATTTTAATCTGGTGTAAGCGAGAATTCTTTGAGCATTAGGAGCAAATGATCCCTGCAACCTTTCCAAATTTCAGGTCAGCAGTTATCTTTAAAATTGGGAAAACGAATAATGTTATGTGATATTATCAGCTACCAAAGTCAAAATATAAGGGCTACGACTCCACTTTTTAGGTTCTGAACCCTCAGAAACATCGCACAAGAAACAAACTGGAGAGTGAAGAATCAAATAAGTACTAATAGTTATAAAACTGTACAGAAGTGTGTATAAATCACGTGTGTTAGTCAAAATTCATAAGTATTTAAAAAAATTGGGTGACTTTTAAATTACAGGCTATGTAATTTTAAGTCTCCCAACTTTTGAATAATAATAATAAAATAAACACTCATAATATTGCCGGTTAAATAGAAAAGTGGCATAATTCAAAAAGATTACATGGCGCATTTTTGCTTTTCTCACTTTTGTAACTTAATTTTAATTATTTAATTTATAAAAATGGCGGATAACCATGTGGTAGGGTAATGACTGTTGCGACATTAAACTACCATGTAAAATTTTAGAAATATCTTGACATAATCGACCGTTGATATAAGACTTTAGCTATTAATAGTATCAATTTTCCAAAAATTTGTATTATGTCACTTTTCTATTTAACAGACAATATTAAATTTCATTCTCAAGTTAATGTGCTTGACCACATACATACTTACAATTTATAGTGAATCCATATTGTCACCATATTGCTTACTAGTAGAATCAATGACTCTTGCTCGATATTTATAATACAATTTATTACTGCGCAAAATATTTGAGCGTCATGGAACCTACAAAATATGTTAGAGTAGGGCCGTTTGTAACCGAAGACTTAAATCTCGGCATACTATTTTTTAATGTGTCTATTGTTACTAGACTGTAGGTTGGTATATTTTAAGTATTATTTATGTGTATGATGAAAAGTGAATAAAAATAAATAATATTATTACCAGATTTTTTAATCCCTGTATTTCAAAAACCGTTAATTCTAATGGAAGTGACGTTAAAATAAACATATTTATATTATATTATTAACACATTTAGTATGGCCCTTCGAGCCGGATTATGCTTACGTAAGAAATACTTAACATTCATGAACAATAGAATATTAACAATACAACAAACGTGATACGATATGAATTAAATGTGTCGACAAAATATATCCTAAAATCACGCCTACTGCTTGCGGTATTTGGAGGAAATACGCAAAAGCAGAATAAAATAAGCATGAACATAATAATCCTACTGTTGTAGTATCGTTTTGATTATTATCTGAAGAAGACAGCGAAACGGAAACCCCCTCAACCGGGCTCAAGAGCGCACATTTTAGACCTCAATCCGTTTATCCAGATTAGTTTGATTAGTTTAATTAGGACATTACATATATAATTTACAGTCACTGGCTCAAAATTTCAGGATACATTTTTGTTGCATGGGACTTTAATATTTTAGGAAAATATCCTTTATTACATTGCTAAACAAAATAAATTAATATATTCAACATCAACATGACATTATTTTTTATAAAATATATGCTACAATTTTGTTTTTTTTGAAATAGAATAACTGGTTTTCACTAATCTAAAAATACAATATCGTTGTCATAAGTCTAAAATAATACTCCAAAATAATTTTGTACACTATACATAATATTATCTACATATATTATTACAGGTGTCCCTAAACTCAACATTAAGTCGAGAACAGGGCCACGTTAGTGGCGCAAAAAAAAAAAAAGATTTTAGAATAAAATAATGGTATATTATTTGAAAACTGTGAAAGTTGCCACTATATTGTGACTCAATGCTACCCTCAACAACATAATATAACAACAAGCAGAATACTTGAGTAACCTGGCTACATAACAGAGATATTTTTTTATGGAATAAATGTGAAAAGTTGCAAGATAAAAAATACTAAAAGACCTGAGTAAAATAACAACATGTTATAAAATCAGAGTTTTATTTACGAAGCGCGATGGCAGCCCATACTACAAAGCTGTGTCTGGTTTTAAAAATCTATGCAAAAAGGTAGGCAGACACAACTACAGACTACTAATGGAAGGGTGGGGATATCACAAAAAAAAAAACAATATATAGAAATATATTAAAGGTTATTTTATATTTTCTTCAGTCCTATGTATCTACCCAGTATGATATTGAGTTTGGGGACACTATACAAATACTTTATCAATGATACTAATCCATGCACCTTTTAAATTACTTCTATACTACTATTTATTCAATATATATTATAAACTAACCGATCTATTTATCACACTTTGTGTAGTCTTATTACTATAATATTTAATATTCAAGGAAAAATGCAAAATACTATTTATACACACAAATTCACACAATAGTTTATAAATATATACCTACCAATATATCTTTCAATACAAAACCAGTTCTTATTAGGTTAATTTAATAAATTAGTATGAGTACAGTTGGCAACCACACTCTTTCTACCGAAATGCACAAACGTGTGGTTGCGGTATCTCCTCGTTTGTACCACATACAGGAACTACCAAACTTTAAGGTGAGGTAAGTAGTTGGTATACTTACAGGAGTATAATTAGTGGATATTTGTATTGTGCTCTTAATATAGGGTGGATGTAACGGTAAGACACTAAATGGACACATGCTTAAAAGTCACGTTTATTGTAAAAACAATTTAAATCGCCGTAAATAAACCTTATTAATAGTTAATTGAAACTGTTTGCAGTTTCTAGAAATATCTCACTCATTACTGATCAAAGAAAGAGAAGCGCGACACTAAGTTCACCTTATATTAATTTGTCGTGTTATTGACTCTTTTCACAACAGCAAGACAGAAGAGAAAACCAAAGTAATATATCAGATGTTGAAAAAAATAATGAAGTAAATCGTGACCTTTTGAAACCATTGCGAGCAAAATAAATGCAAGATAATTAAGGTAACAATCTTGTGAAAATAGAAATAAATTTAAACGCACCGTCGCATTCATCATATACCTGTAGTATACAAATATCACACATGACGAAACGCCTTAGGATACAAACTAAGTTGTGTTATTGAATGCTGCTATTCAATCAATATACGTAGCTAATATGAGATTTCAGTCTTATCTGTTAAATCGGGATATCTGCCACGCAGACATAGGTAGGCGCTGCAACCGGCTGATGGTATTACGGCCCCATTGCAGCCATAAGAAACCAACCACCAGGCAAATAATTGTTTCTATATAAAAACCATCTATTTGGATGTCACATTTACCCCCGTTGTCCTTGCAGAGCTGAAATGAAAACAAACTAGATATTAAATAACCATTGCAACAAGTTGAAATTGAAGTTATTTCATGTTGCTCTGCAATTGCTCTATCATTAAGTAGAACAGTCAGACAGCTTTCAAGCTTACATTGGAATATGCATTGACAAGGAGGTATTTATTTTATTTAATAAGTTTTGTAATAAGGTTGGTTATCTATACTATCTATCTATCTATACTATAATAAAACTCAAAGGGCACTTATTCTGTACATTTAATATTTTTTCAAAATTTCG
>DWLO01001148.1:0-16039 GCA_018245335.1 Dalla quadristriga
GGCCGGGGATCGAACCCGGGACCCACGGTTCGTTAGTCAGGGTCACTAACCAACGCGCCACGGAGTCGTCAAAACGGTCAGCGTCTTTAAAGTAAAAAATCACATCAAGGTGATACCGAGAGTCTCGTCTTCAATTACATAAGTAAGCCACACGGTGAAGTCTGGTATTTAAATCGTTTACCAATCGCCCGTCAATAGCAACAATTAAGGCTTTTACAGATGGAGCTGTTCAAACGAAACCCATTATTCACTCAAATTTCTACTTAGTTACTGGAATAGCATTAAAAATAGAGGTGTATCAGTCCGTAATCGATTAGTAGTTCTAGTATATTATTAGATTTTATCATCTGGCAGCGTTTCTGCATGCTTTACTAAGTTGTATAAAAAATTCAATGCTTTTATTACCGAAATTTTCATTGTTCTGTAAATGAATTGTTTTGAGAAATATCGTCTTAAATCGTATTTGCGAGCTCCAGCTCGGGCCATACTGATTCTGGCAACAGTAGGTATTGCGGCATTTTAACGTTCCATTGTTCATAACACGTGCTCAGCGGTTTTTCTTTGATTCACGTGCTCAGCGGTTTTTCTTTGATTCACCACTTTATTACACATTCACATGTTTCGGTACGACTTCGGCGCCTTTGCTTCGGTCGTGCGCGGTTTCCGTTCTAACTTCACGATATTTTTGTTTTATTTAGGTTAATTAACTATATTCCTCTATACGTAATTTGCTTCCCGTGACCCTCGAAAACCTTCGTAAAACCTTCCGAAATTCCTATTGTAACTTTATATTAGCGTTGCAAGTATAGCTCCGTTTAATAATCTAATTTTATACCGTTCAAAAACGGCTACATATAATTAAGAATTAATGTTGCAAGCTGTTAAAAATAGTTCCCCGAAAAACTTCCTAAAATCTTACTGCCGCGTATAAATTTAGATTCAATATTGCAAGCTGTTATAAATCGTTTCCGAAAATACTTTCTAAAGTTCTCCGTTAGCGGCGCAGATAATTAAGAATCAATGTTGCAAGCTATAAAAATCAATCGCGGTGTCCTTATCGAGTGCGAGTAGTAAAAAGGCGTTACGGTCAGGGGGAGTAATGAAATTCCGGGAGCGGCCCGCGCCCCGGTCCGCCGGGGATATCCTCCGCCCGGTTATTACCCGTTTTTATGAAAAAAAAATGTATTTTAATCCACGCGGTAGCAGGCATAACTCAGGCCTTTATATAGCCACTAGATTACGTCTAAACAGACGCTTTATTTCCCCTTTCAACTCCAGCCGCCGCTATTTCGGCTCACGAGTTGTTTATTTTGCATTTTTAAATATCCAATTATCTCCTTATGTTGCTATGTGGGACGTTTTGTCTATTTGCGCTGGAAAAGCAAAGCCAGCTCTATAAATAGAGACTATGATCGCTTATAATGTAGTAAAAAATTCTTGTTCAAAAATATTTATTTCCGTCTAGGTACAATTAATTTTTCAACATACTGGTACAGCGATTGGAGCCTATAGCATTATAACATAAGAGCTTAATAGCATTACAAACTCTTGTATTAGGAGACACCATTCTTCCATAGCTTTTACAAAATGTACTTGGTAAGCAGACTATGTTAAAATACATATTTTGAACATCGCTTGTAATGTTGTCATAATGTTTATTTATCTATTTGAATTCCATGAAAAGAGTTCCCATTGTAATATAATTAAATGATAAGCTTATCTACGCGGAAAAACGAATGCAAACGAAAATTCAATAGAATAACTTGTACATAAGCTTGTATGTTTTCCGGGAATCATTTGAAATATGAAAAGGACCGCGAAGAGAATTCAGTAAATGAAATTAACGAATAACATTACGTGCCTTATAGTGAAATAATGAGAACGGAAATTATAATTATGATGTTTTCGCAGAATACCCGATAAATTCTACAGCAGCCGGAAAGCGATTCCGATTTCACACCCGAAATGGTGATTGGTTTAGCGTGTGATGACTAATACGGATTAAACCGCGCACTTTGAACCCGCAACACAACGGGTCGGTGTGACCCGAGCAATGAAATTAAAAGTTGATTGACTTCAAAAGTTGATTGACTGTATGAAAGGGTATTGAATGTTATGAGTTTCTTGCGCCGCTTCTTTTATCATCGTAGTTCACGGAACAATCGACGCTCCCACACAGATGAAGTGTCGTTATTAATATTTGCACTTGAAACATCTAAATCAAGTAATTAAGTAGTGGGACGCGTCATTTCAGCTGAGGCTCCGACCAAATTTGCCACCGACCACAGCCACTGGTAGTTAGCGACAACTAGTTACTTTTTGAACGGACTCGCGGCAGACGGTAGCGAGTGGCGGCCACTCGCAACTCAGTGTCCGCGAGACGCCACCGGTGGCGGCCACTCACAACACCCGCCACTAACGCGCCGTATTAATCCCTATCACCCTATTTATTCAGTTCTCGATCGAACTCTCCGTCTCAAGAGTCCATCGTGAGACTATACAGCTGAAAGAGTGTTAGTGCAGGCACACGTTACCGAGCTGCGGACTGCAGTTTCCATATATTTTACATAGACTCACCGCACACAGTGTTGCCGGTGGCCGCCACACGCCACTTAGTCACCGCTGCTCGCTTCCTGTGGCCGCTATTGATCACAAAACGGCGACATAAACGCATTCGCCACGGGCTCGCATGTGTGTAATTCAAGTCGGATGTTTCCAAAAACGGCAGTATTTACGTCTTTTACGACGTTTGTGTCGGAGTCTGTAAATCACTGTTTACATCGTTATAGAATTGTAAAAAATATAAATAATGTTGGAAATATTTTGATTTAATTTAAAAAAAAATTTAAACCGAGAATAAAAGTAAACGTCGGAACGATAAATACTCGAAAAAATATATTTGAACAAATTTTAACTACACGCATATTCCCTATTGGTGGAATTAAGGCCAGCCGGCGATTTGAGCCGTACCCATCACATTAGCGCATCGTCAGTCAGTCGAAATACCAATTTAGCTCGTGCTATATAAAATCAATACATGCACCGTAAAAATTATCGGTGCATGCCGTGTTGCCAGGAACCTGAAAAGACCTACTGAACTAGAAATAATCCTTGAACATAGTGGACGTAGCAATATAAGAATAAGAATTATTAATTAGTTGTATATCGGAATTGGACCCCTCGCTCGATAGATGGTGATTTCTGCTACAACAGAAACAGAAAAACAACAGCTATAAACAACGGCAGATGTGTGTGTGGCGGTGGTGCCGCCCCGGCGGACAGGTTCTACCACCTCGCAAAAAGGTTATTAGGATTAAACATTATTACAGGATGTGCAAATCATTCGTCCCACCCAAGTGGCACGCATACATTCCGGCGTCACACCACTCCCCGCGGTAACCGATGGCCGTACATCAAAAATATCGAATAACAAATGGAGTGTCCGATTGGGCGAAAAAACGGGCCATCATCAATCCTTGCGTCCGCATCGAATATGTACCGAGTGCCAGCGCTGTGTGACGGATTACCCCGCGTTCGTTTACCGGCGGCCGCGTGACCTGGTCGCGGTGGCTGGGACCCCATTAGCAGCCCCCTGCAGGGTCTTTCCTCACGACTGAACGCACCCCAGGCTGCTCCGGAGCGGATTCGTGCAAAGGTTTGGTGCAAAGGTCGGAGTAGCGACAGTTAGGCTAGGCTAATGTCCAGCAGTGGATGATTGACGACCTGAAGAAGACAGCGGGAAACCGCTGGATACAAAGGGCTAAAACCGGTCGGAGTGCCGCCAACTAGGAGATGTTATATCCAGCAGTACATATTTTTTTTATAGCTTTCAGCGTAACGAACAAGCAGACCTGATGGTAAGTGGTCACCGTCGCCTATGGACACTTGCAACACCAGAAGAGTCGCCAATGCGTCGCCGGCCCTGAAGGAGAGCTCTTATCGCGCCTCTTTTGAAGAACCCCATGTCATAGTCAACTGAGAAAGCCTCCAAAGTCTGATGGATGATTGAAGGATGGTGGTTAAAGTATTCTGCTTTAAAGCCGATGACTATGGAACATTTTGTGTATCGTGTCAAAACTAGATGTTAGCATGTCACGTCAGTGATTTTTAGATGAGTGACGAGTCACTTGTTATCTATCAATGTACTTATGTTCTCTTTCTTTTGTTACAAGAAAAAAAGAAAAGCATTGATTGGTTTACAAGAGATATACCACAAAAGTTTTACGGTTCTCAATTGTATAACTTACCTTATGATGAAATGAAAAGTTTTGATTTGATGTGAGGTCTTTGATCAATAGTGCGAAAAATTTCCCTGAGTAGTAGTTTAAATAGAAAACTCACATACCAAACTATCACGCGCGCACATACACATTTGCATAGCACCAGCTTCCGTAGAGCTATTATCACCCCCAAATGGGTCCGGGCCATCGCATTGTGTCATCTGGCATATCGCGGGCATCTTTCTTCGGCGGTGACGATGGATGACGGGGTCGAATGCGCCTCGTTTCAAACGGATCGGCGCGCCTGGAGTGTTCATTTTTAGATGGAAATAGAATAGAAAATACTTTATTTACCGTCAAAGCTGCACTTACAGCTACAATAGCAACATAAAGTTGAAAAAAAAATTAAAAGCCATTAAACTATAATCTAGTAATAAATAAAATAATAAAAAAACAAAAAAATAAAATGCAAGCTAGGTATAAAATGAAATAATATATGCGCAGTCTGACGTAAATTGGAACGCACTCAGCCTATGCTACGATACAAGACCTGTCACTGGTTTTCAGTGCGACCCATTTTAGCGTAGTTCAGTCAGTGATGACAATTTTTAACACCCGGAGGAAAAAAGGGATGTTATAAATTAGAAGCCATTGGCTGTCTCTGTCCGTATATCAGCTCCATCAAGCAATGGAAAGATAGCAAAAATCATAAAATGAAATTTCTTGCATTATCAGAATTAACCAAAATCTTGGTTTTTTTTTGCTCAACAGTAGCGAAAAATTGCAAATATCGCTAGGTTTATATAGAAAGAAAGAAAGAAAGCATAAGCTTTAATGCCATATCCCTGTAAAACACAAATAAAGAAGAAGTTATATATGAAGTTAGCAATGCATTATTAAAATATAGAACAATCGTATCAAATGTAACGAAGGAATTTGATGCTAAAAGAAGGCAGTAGGAACCTACTAAAAAAAAAAACAAAACAATTTTATTTTTTTTTAATTTGCAGCCGCAGCATTCTGTCTACACTGTGCGGTCTAGCAACTATTTTATCAAGGGTTTGATGACAGTCTCGACTTTCATTATATAGCATTAAGTATCACCAATATCAATACAGTCACAAACATTACCACTGCTTACCTAAGTGTGCATTTGCTATGATAAAAGAAGGGGAATCTTTGGATTACACCATGACCCACCTTCAAAACAACATGTTATTCTTACGCAACTGACAAGCAAACACGGCTACGAACACGGGAACAAGTTGTTTGTAGTTACGAATTACAATAGTGATCGGCAAATACAATAAACAAATAAGGCATGATTGATTAGCTGACACTCAATAAATTTCTGCTCCGGCAAACATTACAACCCGAGCGTTGTGATAACGCTGTTTACTCTCCCTGTATGAACTTTGTATAGTATTTATTTTGCGGCGTAAGCTGTTAACAAGAACGAGATTACGTATTTATGTATGTATGTTTTATTGGACTTCGGGTTTTAATAATAATCTGAGCAAGAAAAATAAATAAACACGTATTTCGGAACTAGTATATATTATAAGTGACACATAAGAAAGAATATCAAATGTACAAAAACAATATTCTTCTTAAATAAGTCAATCTACCAACCCGCCAGATATCGTCATTCCTATTACATAATTTACCTTTTCAACATGTATGTTTATTCATTATTTTTTATATTCATTTTTTGCATCTTTTTGACCTCAGACCAAATTTTTTTCAAAAGTGTAGGTAGGTATTCACACTTGTACAAATTATTAACTTAAGAGGGCTATTACATTCCGCATCTATCTCGCTCCCACATTCTAACATTTACAAAGATTGTAAAAACCTAGGTAGACTTTTGAAAATTGTGCTTTGATATCAGTGTTGACAATAAATACCTTTTCTTCTATTATGTCCTTCACCGAAAGGTTGTCTGGAAGAGATATATATAGACGCGGTCTCTATAGAGATATAGAGACCGCCTTGTGTCAGTACAAAAGGCGGTCTTATCGCTATAATATACGCAGAAGACAACTGTGTCTTCTGTGTATATTATTGCTGTTGCGGTAATTACTTTGTGTGTACAATAAAGAGTATTCTATCTATCTATCTACGTTTCTTATATTCACTCTTAATAGAATTAATCATTTGAACTTGAATCAATTTAAAGACCTACACGTCTCTATTTGTACAGCTCAACTAGCTTAACTCGCCAACCCTCTAACCACAGCGATTAAAAGCAATTCCGATACAACGCTCTATCGCTAAAGACAAGCACCTACGCTCAGTAGATCCCTACCGCGTCGCGCCGAGCTACCCCTTGTAATCTCTCAAATGAATCGCCATAACGCAGCTTCCGAGGGCGTGTGATGTGTAATAATTGCGCGTATAAATCAAAATGACATTCGTTTAATCGCGGTGCGGGTTGTGACAACCCTACCGGAAACAGGCCTCTAGCAAAAAAACTTGAAGAAACCCCTAACGGCCTTTTGGCACAAAGACGAACTCGAAAGTGATTTTAGAGCGTATGTGATTTTAGAGCGTTGAATCGACGCGTAATTAAAGGAATGCTTGAATATCTACGTTTTAAGTATGTAGATATAGTCGGTTAAATAGAAAAGCGGGATCATTCAAAAAGATTAATGGACAATTTTTTATGTTTATCTCACCCTTTTTAACTTATTTTAATTATTTAATTTATAAAAATGGCGGATAACCATATAGTAGAGAAATTGATCCTGAGACTTTCATGTGAAATTTTTGAAATGTATTTTATCCACATAACAAGCTGTTGATATTAGACTCTGTCTAGCTTTTAATAAAAAAATCCGAAAGATTTAATTATGTCACTTTTCTATTCAACCGACGATATGGCAAAAAGTTTTGGAACTAAATATTAGGTAGGTACTTATTTGCAAAAAAAACAAATGGTTTGATGAAAGCTCGAGTGCCGTCAATGGAATCCACCAGGGTATCAGCCGTGGCGACGGCTCGATATTAGTCGATGGTTAAAAAAATGAAAAGCTTTTCCGTTCGCTGCGTGCTGTTTTATTCGCATTACAACCAATTCCCTAGCGCAGTAAGGTACGTGTAAAACGGCCAAGTTGAACGATTAATCAAAATCAAAACTGTCGCCGGCGGTGGTGAAAAGGAACGTAACGCACGCAACAGCGAGCACCTGTCAATGTCACGGATTGTCACGTCGAGCCGCGGCGCGGCGGCGTTTATTTTAAAATGCAGATAACGAATCGGGGTGTAACACGAGTTACGCAGCGGTCCCGAGGCGCCGCGAAACTTGCTGATTTATTTCATACCCGATATGATTTTACCGCAATTGAGCACTCTCGACCCGACCCTAACGCTCGGCTACGGTTATAAACGCGTGTTAACCCACCCTCTGGAAACACATGCTAAATTCACCTTTTTGTGCGGGCAACACCGATCGAAACCGCGTGAGCGTACGTTTGGTTGCGAACGCGCGATTCGCGGTCGATAGTTGCACCGACGCAAGACCGAATCATTATTTATACCGGCATTATGGCCAATTACGCAAGGAGAATGCGCGCTTTTTCACGTAGCTAGTATAATAACGGTCCTTGTCTCCGGCGTGAATGGGCCACTCAGCCGGTGTCGAATGCCTCTTAAGCTTCAAGATGGCGGCGGTGCATCTCGGTGACAAATGCGCAACACCGAACGCGGGAAAAGGCACTGACGAGATGACACGAGATTTTTTTTCTCTGTGATGATAGTAGCAAACTCGCATGCCATGGGATTACTGCCGCCCGTGGACATCTGGAAACAATCTCTTAATTTACTGCAGGAACGATTTGAATGTATGTTAATGCAATTCGTTAAGATGGTTGCCTTTTGCACAAGTATCACCAAACAACTCCATGAACAAAAGAAACATCGCTTCCTTTCTGTTATAAGAAAATTCACTTAATTACCCCCCATGATACCGACGGATCGAATGTCGCTTAATGTCGGCGGTATATTTTAAGCCATGCTTTTTTGGCAGTCGTCATGTAAATCTGGTTAAAATCATTCTTTTTGCGAAACAGGCACTCGGGATAGCGGCAGGAGACCGTGCCATCTTCGTGTGCTGTTTATAGTAAACGATAACCACTTTTTACATTTGCTTCCTTGTATGATGATGCCTCAATTTTTTCTGCTACATCGAATCTTCATGACTTTAAATTTTATGTTCAATACTTGGTTGGTCCACTCTAGTGACTCATGTATCCTATTTTGGCTTTTAATGTGAGCCCGCATTGAAAACTTTTAACACTCCATCTTGGATGTAGTTTCATGTCGTCTGGCTTCCCAACTAAATCCAGATGTACTCGAATTATACGCTCTTATTCAAAGTTGTGAAGTTCAAAGTTGCGTCCTTGTATAATTACATCTTGAATTAGTAATATCAATTACAATAAAAGCTTAGTAACACTGCAACGGAACCCGTTTCAAAATCAACGACTTATTACCATTGCAAGAGTTATAGTAATGTGCAAATTGTTCACGATACTACTGACCCATAAAAGCGGAAAGCAATAAAACAATGCAACTGTAAAATGGAATGCAGACCAACAAATTTCGACGAATTTGAAAGCCAGGTATTACAGTCGGAACATATGCGAGCACAATCAACCGGCCTTCACTGATCAAATGATACGAGCTGAAATACCGAAATGTTTTGTGTGGTATTGGAAAAAATATAGAAACACAGGCCTGTGATAAATGTGTCAAGTACACAGAGAAATTGTTGCATGAAACGTCACAGATGAAATACAAACAAGCAAGGTAATATGAGAAAATGCAACATTTGTTTCCACATAGGTGGTGTTTGGGACTCATTGAGAAAGGGCAATTTATTTGGTCTGTTGAAGAGCCATATCGCCTCGCTCCGGGCGTCCTAACGTGCGATCGATTACTTAACAAGATACGCCGGGGGATTATCAGGATAGTTATCCGTAAGAAACGTCCATCACGGTCTAAATTTGGATATATTCGAATCCCCTTTGCGGGGTAATCGCGTAAGCTCGGTCGCGGGGCGAGGGGTGACCGATCATCAATCTCTATCAAGCGTGTTGGGTGAAAAAGCGGTGGAAATATGACCGGGCCCGTGGCACCACTTGACGTGTCTCCGCCGGCTGAACCGTCCCATGCATATCGGATCCGAGCCGTTGCGCTAGATGGCATGATCCACGGTCTTTCGACGACGTTTTGGGATAATGATTACTTTTCTCGGAGAGTATTTTGAAGTGGAATAAGATTTAAAAATTAGTAGGCAAATAGTTATAAGCAGAGCTTCAAAAATCGCCGTTGCACTCATTACTCCCCCAATGTTAGTGACAGAGTTCTGCATAATTATTTCATATTATACTGCTGCATTTTGGACGGCATGCTAAACAACCAACTCCAATGATCATTAGATAACAGATGTGCCTAAAAACTTCCGATCCTGCCTTTAAATTTCAAACCCTAATGAAAACACATATTGATAAAGTAATTACATAAGTGTAGAATATAAAACGTTTATCGTTAAAAATGGAACTGTTTAGTCTTGATTGCAAGAGCTAAAAACGAGGCTGAACGGTATTAAGTTAAATTCAGTCCAGTCGCACCTTATCCTTTCGCAGATTCCAGTTGTCCGGGCGAGATAATGAGGCGTGATATATTCGCTCCGTTTTCCGATCCAGCGCTGATTGTTCCCTGCAAATTACATTGTTGTTGGAGCAATTATACAAAACATTAATCTGTATTCACGATCTCGTTTGCGAATCGTTCGTTAGAAGGGGGACGCGACGAGAAAAGGAAAGTTTCGCGAAAGTTAAGACGAAAATAGCGAACAAATCTGAATTTGGAATTGTTTCATTAAAACGAAACGGCGACACAATTTCCATCTCGTCTCCAATTTATCAATAACAATGGTGCTGTCACAATTGAAGATTCGTCGCTAATGTACCCGATTATCGAGGAACATCTAGTGGAATTCCACGAACGGTCCGCCTTATTTGATGACAAAAATGTTGACGATAAATCCAGAGAGAGTAATAACAGTTAGTAACAGCGTGTGTGGACAAAGTAGCGTCGACTGAATGCAGCAAGGACTCGTTGTTTCCATAAACCAGCTCGGAGGTTACAATGGCAATAGAAATTGGATTTTTCCAGCTTCAATCTTAACGCAGCAGCCTCGTCCCGTAAACAACTCTTTATCTCCCATTGTATCCCCGACGTTGCTCGCCAGTTTGGATGAGACAATTAAATAACTATCTCGGTCCATTTATCTGTTCGAGTTTTGTTTGTTTCTATTAAGTGTAATTAATGCTTTCAACTGGGAAAGGTTAATGAAGCGGGCTCAAGCGGTTATCAGGCATCTCGCCAGGTCGAATCAAAGGACCACGTTTAAATCGTCAGGCAGCACACGATGTTGCCATCCTCAAATGTTTTGCAGGCAGATTGGCAGTTTTACGTCCCTTGTGAGTTCTAGTCACGTTGGCTTTAAATAGTGTTTGTTTAACATAACCAGCTACTGTTGGTACCAGTTATATTACCGCCTCATTTGGCTTCGCTGGTAAATTGTAAATGAAGGAAGAAAAAGCCAGTACCTACTGTCTACGTAATTATATGTATATATGACCAATACGTTAATTGAATCTACCGATCTATTCTTAGAATTGAATAAGCAATTTCACAATCCAAGGACATACTAAACCCGCGGCAACGGAGTAAATTTGATAAGGCGTGTTACGTAAGTGGTAGTTACGGATGTGACGTCAGCGATGATCACGATATATTTAAATAGACTCTTTTATTTAACCACGTCCGATTGAGCAATTGATGTCATGGTACGCAGCATTGGCGGAGGGTGGCCAAATGGCTGATAGTGTTGCCTCTTTGTCTGTTTTTTTTTCATAAAACATTCACCCAATCACTGTTCCGCTCAAACAGTCGGATAGTCGTACTAACATTTATTTGCATCTTGCGGATAATTTTCTAGTTATCCCACATTATTATACTTTTATTTACAACCGTATACAATACGTACCTACCTGAAATATATTACTTCTTGCGCGATGCACTTATTGAATCATGAACCCGTTTTACATTTTCTACTTCTTCTACGTTACATCAGCTCATCATCAGATCGTTCTTACGCATCCAGCTATGCAATTTGCTAACATCAGTCTCGCCCTCAGCCTCGCCTTTACTTGTCGCTTCATACAAGATCTGTCAAACTGACAATTCTCGTGGTATAGTACTACCACGCGACTAAGTGACTAAAATTGAAACTGATTCTTTTCTTCTTTGAAATTTTCTTTTAAACTGATCGACGATAGCGACGCCGTCAGCCGTCAGTTAAAGTAATTTTGTAGGCCTATCTCGTCGACGAACTTCGCGCATTTTTAGCCAATTGCACCCCTGTTTACTCGTTCGGCAAATCTTGATAAAGTTCAGTAATAAAACACACCCCATAGGCCTCACTCGCACCTCCTCCAACATCGCGAGGAATTCCAATCGGCGCCCCCTTATCGACGCGCGATGACACCTATGTATCTTTGTCTCACCAAATCGCCTCCCCTCGAAATCCGCCAGGAATCAGTCACGGCCGTAACTGCATTCTTCTACCGACAGCTAATTTGCCGCCCAATTCCATGTAACCCGGGCATCTATCATCTATCAAGCGCGGCGTTGCCATCGAAAGATGCAATGATAACGAGCCTAATAAATGCGGTAGCCGCTCCCGGAATGGCCGTAATTAATTTAATGGATTTAGACAAAGAAATATGTACAGTGAAATAGTGAGATTGATCGCGCACGGCACTGTTTCGGCTATTAGCAGATGTTGAAAGTCGAAGGATATTCGGTTACGTGATAACGCGACCGGGACGACCGATTCTTTCTTTCTTATTTTTTCTCGGTTTTCGGGTGAACTTTAATGAAGGAGAGTCCGCCGCTTTCTAACGAGCTGGCCGCTTCCCGCTTTGTATCAACTTTGTGATCTGCGTTCATTCGCCTCGAGAGCGCTTTTGCAAACGCAGTCCTTATCTACGATATGAAGGTACGTTTTGATTTGCAACTGTTTCTTGGATGCAATAAACCTATCAGCAGACAAACAGGTGTGTGGATTGTGTACGCGTTAGAAGTTAATCTTTTTTGGTATGAGTTGGAAATATATAAATTAAAAAAAGAACGACTTTTAGAAAAATATACGAATGATTACAAATAAATATTAGTACGACTTTCCGAATGAATTAGCTGTACAATTATTGGATTTTTTATGAAAATGACAGCCATGGATTATACACTATCAGCCATTTGGCAACCCTCCGCCATTGCTGCGCTCCTGGTACCAAGACATCAATCGCTCGATCGAACTTTGTTAAATAAACGATAATTTCTCACACCGACGCACTCTCGTACAGTCCTATTCGAGGTTTGTCACAGATGTCCATGGGCGGCAGTGGATGATGGAACTGAATACCCGTTTCCTAAAAAAGTTCCCCGAATATTTGTATAGCAAGTATATCATAATCTTTATGTAACAAATTAAGTGACCAGTGGCATAGTACGCATGTAGGTAAATTAGGTACTTGACAGTAATTACTGAACCAGAACACCAACGAGTAGTTAACTATCGATACAATGTATCGATATTTATTTCCAGCCATAGCCAGTGGCTGAGCCGGTGGATGGACGGGTCATGCACCAAATTTTCTCCCCTACCGCGAAAAATGTCTAAACAAATTCGTCGTAAATTCACATAATACATAACCGTTCCATTGAAATTGTCCTGAATACCTATAGCTAGATTTGTGTATACACCTTCCTTGCCACAACGAACATAATATATCTTATGCCACCCCAGAATAATTCCTGCGCTGAAACCACGCTCGAATCATCCGTTTTTCAGTTTTAGTTTCAAATGTTACATTGAAATGCACATTTTATACTAAAGGGGAGTGCAGTTCATGTGGTATGCAAATTCGGGATGTCTCTTTGTTTTGTCAGACAGCTCGTTAACATAACGGCCCATAAAAAGAGTCTCGCTGTCGGTGCAAGGGGGTGTCCGCGGGTTCATATCTGGAATCGCGGCAACATAAATTAGTGCAGGTCGCGTGACGTACCGTCTTGGACGACATCGTCTCCTTATCGCGCCAGGAAACCACCCGGCCGGCCAGCCGCGCCGTCGCAAAAAAACACCTCTAAAATCATGTACAAAAAGCCCATTATTCCTTAACAAGGCACTCTCGAAACGCGCCACTGTAGCGGCGTTTCGACCGTATTCGCACTGGCGTTGGATCGCTTTCTGCCCCGCAGCTGTTCGGGCGGCTACAAATAAGGCAACAGTGCCAGTATCTCGACATAAATAAAGCCGACTGTCCTTTAGCGAAGCAGACGGTGACGTTACTACACTAATAAAGACCCCGGCGAGTATAATGGACTCTACGGAGCGCGAGTTAAAATTGAGAATCGTTCGGCGGGGTCAGGGGTAGAAAATGAAGGTTCGCATTTAGCGGTCGTCGTAGTAGTGATATGGGTGGACTTCCTTTGTCTAGTAATCTTATCAGCGAGGCAAGCGGCGGGAGCTACTTGACATGATGCATTGCGGCGTATAGATTTACATTCAGTGTAATGGGCTATTTGTGGACGACTCATTGAGTTCAATGCGCAGCTGCTAAGAAAACACAAAAGTTATGCGTCACTGTAACTTTAAAGCTGACCGCACATTGGCGTCTACTTCATAGCACTGGCTTCTTTGACGCTAGCAATTCAGTTTAAAAGTAGCTTTCGCGTCTGTTCAGACGCTCGAGCGATCGATCGTGTCGCTACAGCATTGAATGTTAAAGAAAATACAGTCGCTTAGTTGTTGAGCGGTTGAGCTACAGCTGCTCGAGTGTCACATAAATAAATTGCTAAAGATGCTCGCGACAAAAAATCCAAGACTACGGTGAAATAGTCGCGAATGAGAGGTCAGCCTTATAATGTATCAGTTCGAAGAATATAACAGAATAGAATTGCATGTTGTCTATCATAGCTTCTGTTGTGACCTTTCTTAAACGTATGTTATTACTTCACGATGAAATAAACGTTTAAATTGATTGATTGAATTATAAATAGAATAGAATTATATTAAATACACAAACAAAATAAACATAGCATAGCAATAAACTTAATCCTAATAACCTTTAAGTTATTGTATTTCCCTAACACATTACATTTAAGTAACTACCTAACATTTTTGTAAGTAGACCTTTTGGTGAGAGCGAAATAAATGAGTTTTAATTTAATATTTTTATGCAAACATTCTTCTTCTTTTTTTTATTTTTTTATTTATTAGTTTATAATATACTGATATATATATATTATACTGATATATTTTTTCAAGGACCTTAGAGCTATGACATTATATAAATACATTAATTTAAATAACAAATTAAGTTAAGGTTGGAAGATGAAAGTTGAACGTGTATTTTAATTCAATTTGTATAACGGCTAGTGGGAGCACACCCACTGGGAGTGTCTAAAAAAATTGTCTATATGTAAATTTATCTACGCAATAAATGCCGCGTCCCGTAAAACAGGTCTCTTAACATAATTTATACCTGCGATTGATTTTATGTATGAAACCAATGCATTTAGCACTGTATACATTTATTAAATCCGGCCCTGTTGAATTGAAATAATAAGCGGGCATATTGTGACCGAGGTTTTATGAATATACGTTTAGTATGGTTATACAACGGTTTTTAGCGTGTTTTCAATTCCACTTATTTTCCTCCATTTATAGGCTTATTAATCAAATTTTTGAATACGTATTTTTTGCTACTAAAGAATTCGTGAGCGTCCATATTCATTTTAAATGAATATTGACGTTGGCGTCAAAAGTGTAACTCATAATACCGAATTTGTATGAAAATATGCCCCGCAGCACACCACCACGCTGCTACTCACGTAAGCGTTACGCTGCGGGAACTATTGGGTTTAGTTATGTGAAGTAGCCGCTAGAGGCGCTACTCTTTTTCCATGCTAATTATATGACCTTCATAACCGCAAACGGTAGCGTAACTGTGTAGTTCGCTTATTTGCCAAACTCTGTGAGCATTTTTTTTTAAATTTGTTTTGATAGCCAACGGAAAGTACACACTTATGTAATTGACGTACTAAATAATAAACACCGTTTTTCGTGCCTTCCCAACTAATTAACAACTATTAAGCTGTAAATAGTTGTTAATAAATTACTTAATTTAATAGTGAAGGTGCAAGCTTTATGATATCCTGGTATAATATATATTTTTTTGCATTTGGTATAATTGTAAGTTATCCATATCTCTGTTGCGGTGGCGCAATCAGCGCGCGGATCTCGGTGGATAACGACAAGAGCATTCCACAGGTGGGTTGACGTGAGTCAGACCGAGTGTACGACGTATTCTTGTTGTGCAAAGCGACATAACCAAGGAGGTTTAAAAAGGAAAGTCGGTAGAAACTACAAACATTTTATTTACAATGCGTAGGTAAAATATTACAACTTAACCTCTGAAATGGCGGATCGCATACAGCACGCTTAGTGATATGCTGGCTTAACTCAAAAAAGTAGATTTTTGAGGAAACTGAATACCTACACTCTTCTGCTATTTTGTCCGGTGCCAAAACACATTAGAATGAAAGAGACCCATGTTAAGCTGTATTAAGAAGGCGAATTTAGTTGTAATTTCAATTTGAAATCATAGATGACGTTTACAGAAGCCTGTGAGTATGTGTAACTCAATTCGAGCCTATGTCTCATTAGGTCTGTACATCATTAAGCG
>DWLO01001149.1:0-16037 GCA_018245335.1 Dalla quadristriga
CTACGAATGGGTCGGCGGGACTCAGAGGTAACATTTTTGTTGACCTACGAATGGGTCAGCGGTACGTCAGAGGTTAATATTGCCATACTTCATATTATAGGTATTTTTTAATAAACAAACATGTGATGTAATAACAACTCACCTAATATTAAACTCAATTTTCTCCATGAAATAAACAGCTCTGCCTGCAATTAAAAATTAACAATTCAGATAAAATCCTCAGAAAAATGAGTATGTTAACTCTATGTGATGATTATAGCAGTCTGTGGTTGGGTAAATGTCAGAGACGTTTGTGTTGCTTTTTTCTTTCCTCTTTGTCAAAATTTTACTGCCGCCACATGTCAGCATTAGGAAATTTGTATTAATTCTTGTTTTTTACATTTAAAGTATATAAAAATGGTAAGAATTAGCAGACAGCTATAACAAAACATGCTCCAAAGTTCTACTACAGCAAATTCGTAGTTATGCTTGCTTCGCCAGTGTTAATTCGTCAACTTTGTGCTACATCACGTTACAGTTTTATTAGTTACTATCACTATTTCCAGAAACCTCTTATGCTGCAAGGGCACGAGCGTGCCATCACACAGATCAAGTATAACCGAGAAGGTGACTTGCTGTTTTCTGCTGCAAAGGATTCCAAGCCCAATGTGTGGTGGTCATTGAATGGAGAACGCCTGGGAACCTTCAATGGCCACGGTGGTGTGGTGTGGTGTTTAGACGTAGACTGGCAGACGATTAACCTTATTACGGGTGGTGGCGACAGTTCCTGCCGGTATGTAGTGTAAACCTCTACATTACAGTTTGATTATAAAATGTAAAATAGTTGTGAAATAACCTAGTTTTAAGTTTTACTAACTATTCGTAGCTTACGCTGTACTTTATCCTGACACTTGGGTATTACTTAAGTACACAAATAAAATTTGTTCATTGATAAATTTCAAACTAACAATTGATTCAGCAATAGGATAACCCATTCTTTCTGTCACTATAAAAATAAGTATGTATGTATTTTGCTGTATTGTAGAATGTTTAAGTATTGTATATTATCTCGAATTTATTTTGCCATCTACAGATTATGGGACTTGGAGACTGGCAAGAACATTGCTATAGTAAAGTCGAACTCTTCGGTAAGGACATGCAGCTTCAGTTTTAGCGCCAATCAGGCGGCCTACACCACTGACAAGGCTATGGGACATCCATGTGCAGTAAGTAAAGGTTGTTTAAATTTGATTTACAGATGTCTTTCAATAACCGGAGTATGAAATGAACATGAGCATGTTATAAGTGTCGACTGCATAAGTAGTTTTTGGAATACAATTTTATTGTTGTTTTGACGAGTCTGTGGTGCATTTGTTAGTGACCCTGACCGACGAGCTGTGGGTCCCGGGTTTAATCCAAAGCCTTGGGCATTAAATTGTGTTGATTTCAGTGTCTGCCACCCACAATAAGAGCATCCTAATGTAGGGCGAGAGTCTGTAAGCGTTTATCTTTCAAGTAATCAAACCATACTCAGATTGAATTACCTGAAAGAGCTACCACCCACTGTGAATAATAATAAATTAATAAAACTAATTGGCGGGCACTGGTCTTACCACACCACCAAGGAAACCTGTACAGGTTACAGGTAGTTTACTATATGGTAGTTCCAACAACATCCAATTGTGTCATAGTGTGATACGTTAGGAAATGTTTCCCCATTGACTCACACCATTAACTCTAGGTGTGACGGGTTAGGTACTGCTTCAACTTTAGGTTATGACAGAGTTATACAGGTTATGACAATGTCACAAGTCTTGCAAGTTTTAAGGCCTACCGGTGCAAATTATTTTGCAACAATACAGATCTGTTCCATTATTATGTTCATTAAATTACAATTCAACTTTTCAGGTGTTCATAATTGACACAAGGACTGTCGATGACTCCATTTCATCACAGGCTCCTACCCTAAAGTGGGATATCACTGATTCCAAAGTCACATCCATGGTGTGGGGCTCCCTGGACGAGACCATCATAACTGGTCATGAAGCTGGTGACCTCAACCAATGGGACCTTAGGGTATGTCTATACTTTAGTTAATATATTTTCATTAAATATAATTTCTGCTGGTGTGATTAGGAAGATCAATACTAAGTGTTTGAATATAAAAATACACTATGTTTTGTATTTATATAATTACTAGGCTTTTCCCGTGTAACATTCCCTTATCTGTCTCACAGGAACTGTATATTTTTCCGGTATAAATAGTAGCTTATGAGACTCTTCAGACCATAAACTATCTCTATGCAAAAATCACGTCGATCCGTAGCTCTGTTGCAGCGTGAAAGGAAACCAAAAAGCACACTCTTACATTTATTTTTATAGTTGTTATTATGAGCTTGTTGTTGTCTCCTCCTTCTACGTTGAAATTCTGTTGTTCAAGCCTAGAATCAAATTTGAGATACAATTAGCTATCCTAACATCTTTATTGACAGCAACATCTGCTATAGATTGGTGTATAGATAGTATTGATAAAAAAAAACAGAAAAAGAAATAATAAAATGTAATAAAAACTTAAAGATACATGTTGAAACTACATTATGACTATCATGCCGGGGCAAGATTTGTCTAAAAGTGAATTTAGTTTAGCTAATTTTATAATTGCTCTGATTTCAGACTGGAAAAAAGATACATTCGGTAAAAGAACACACTCTTCAGATCAATGACATGCAACTATCCCGTGACGGCACCATGTTCATCACTGCTTCCAAGGATCAGACTGCAAAGCTCTTCGACACTGGCTCCCTGGAACTACTCAAGGAGTATAAGACGGAGAGACCTGTGAACTCTGCAGCACTCAGCCCTATTCTAGACCATGTTGTGCTTGGGGGCGGTCAAGATGCTATGGATGTGACTACGACCTCCACTCGGCAGGGCAAGTTCGATGCAAGATTCTTCCATCTAGTATTCGAAGAAGAATTTGGCCGTGTCAAGGGTCACTTTGGACCCATTAACAGTTTAGAATTCCACCCAGATGGCAAGAGTTACGCATCTGGTGGTGAAGATGGTTATGTGAGAGTGCAGAGTTTTGACCAGTCCTACTTTGATTATACCTTTGATTACAACAGAGATTAGACCATATTTACACTTTGGCTTCAGTATTCATAAAATATACTTTCTCATAATCAGGTCATATGGTAACTTTAATTTGCATGTTATGTATCACAAGTACATAGCCCCACAAAGTTCTGCGAGATCTTTAATAATAAACATAATAGTATATTTTGACGTTTCTTATTTTAAATTTACGAAAGTAATGAATTTAACATATAATATTTCAACAAGTAATCTAATGCTATGGACACCTGTAACTAAACCTTGTTTGGTTATAGCAGTTTTATAATCGAAGTCTGTGGTAGATGCATTGCTAATGATCCTGAGAAATAAGATAGCCTATCGTATCGTAATCTCACCGATACACAAAGTTATCGAAACAGGCGAACCATTGTTTCTACCGCTATATGGAAGGAAAAGGGCCAACACTCGTGTTGCGGTCAGAAAGGTGTTGATGCTGGTTACAAGAGGCGACCACCTTAGTCCTTCGAACCGGATCTGAACCAGCAACCGATTATCACATGTGGGAGCCTTACACATCTTATTAGCAGTAATAGCACAAATGTAACAATTTTTCACAAACTGCCACTTGTCTTTGTGCATTGCACGTCATCACACCAAAAATAGCTCCTTATAGGATTTGTAACAAAAGGGAAGATATATAAAAGGGTGCATGTGTCAGTGAGTACACGCGCATCGTAAAACTTTTTTTGGTATGGGTTATTAATAAAAAGTAAATAATAAATCGAAAACAACCAAAATCGTGCGTTGGTAACCTGGGCGATGGACAACGCGGCCCGCTCAAGCTGGAGCTGCTACAGTACGGACGCTAGTAAGAATCCATGAATTCCTGGTACGTTTTTATATGAATTCCTACATCATCATCAAAACGTAGGTACACATTCGGGAAACATGGTTGCGGTAGATCAATCCATGAGCTTATGCGAGTTTTATGAAATATTCCGAGCTAATAAAACCATAAGATACAATATACAACATTTTATTATACAAAATATTATGGTTATAGTGAGCAATATCACTTGTCTATCTCTCTCTAATGGACTTGTTACAGAAAGTATGGAGTGGTGTGCTGAGGAGGCACTTCTCTCTCGCTTTCGGGGACTGCTTGAAATAGTTTGGGATTTCTATCGTTCGCCGTTTTAAATTCCATTATAGAGGCTACGTTTCCACATCGGTAACAATAATTAGGGGCTGACCAAACTGTGACCAATCTTTTGTCGAACATGTACTTGTAACCTGTAACACAAAAAATCATCATCATCACAACCCATCAACGACCCACTACTGAGCACGGGCCTCCTCTCAAGGTGAGAAGGGCAAGGCCATAGTCCACCACGCTGGCCAAGCGCGGAATCTTTGAGAACACTATGAAGAATTCTCAGGCATGCAAGTTATATCCCGATGTTTTCTTTCACTGAAAGCAGATTTTATGTAAATACTTAAGCGCACATAGCTTAGAATAGTCATAGGTTCGTGCGTGCCTGGGATTTGAACCCTGGACACCCTGAGTAGGAGATCCAAGTCTCAACCACTAGGCTATCGTCGCTTTTATATACATAAAATCAAATTATGCTAGATATAAAATACTGTCTTGAACCTTTTAGTGGCCTACTGCAGGGTACCACTTTTTTCTTGTCTAAACTGAGAAGATTGAAAGTGCGAATTGGTCCAAAACATTTGGTCTCTAATCCGAGTGTAAGGCACAGTCTTTGTCGGGAGTATTTGCCCTACAATATGTGGACTTATGGTTTGTTTCTAACAAAAACGGTATTGTCTATTATAATATATTTTTGTAAATGGAAGAGTTATCACCGATTAATAGAATCTCATAAAGATACGTTTAATCTACTTTGCAACAATCCGCCGCCAAGTATACACCATCATACGTTTTGCTCGCGGATGGTTGCAAAGTAGATTAAACGTATCTTTATAACAATGGATTTCCGCAAAGTAACGCCTGATACAATTAATTATAATAGAATCTCACAAACAATTAATGTCATTAAAATCCACATACAATTATTAAACAAATACATGCAACAATGCAAATAATAATATCCAAGATGTAAAATTATAATATATTTTTGTAAATGGAAGAGTTGTCACCGATTAATAGAATCTCACAAACAATTAATGTCATTAAAATCCACATACAATTATTAAACAAATGTATACATGCAACAATGCAAATAATAATATCCAAGATGTAAAATATACCTTCATTAACAAGTTGATGAGCTCTGCATATTAGAGTCAAGTTGTTATAATCCATAAACAGTTCTGTGACATAACTGCCGAATAACCAACCTGCACCTCTGGGACTTACAGACCTGAAATGACGTACGGGCAAATATAAAATATATACCTAAGGTAACAAAGAAACACTGATTAAAAACGATGATTGTAAAATAACATAAATTTGAGCTATATTCATTTGAAATGCCTGAAAATATTGTATGCTCATTAGGGACTAGGGAGAGCTCACGACTTCGCCTGCGTGATTTCTCTAAATACAGAAAATTGTACAGAAATACACAAAACAGTGAAGAGGGGTAAAACGCTAAACCGATTGAGATAACTTATATAAATATGTATATAAATTACTTGCTATGGCCGTATTGGCAGTTATCAATAAAAAAGATGATGTCAAAGAAATAAAATTGTATTCTTATCAAGTTAAATGTATCAAGGTTTAAAGTTAATTAAAATCACAAAAATAGCATTACTGACACATCTGCTAAGGCAGAACTATAAAACAGGAAAGAGGCCTTTTGCCAGCAGTGGGACATAATGGGCTACTAATAACTAAATAATATGTATAGGGCATATTTTGCATCTACTAATGGAAAACTTACCACATCTTAATACTTGCAGGATCAGACCAAAGAAGGTCACAGAAAGCACCTTTGTGTGGGATTTGTTGGTTTCTCTCAATGCAGCGTATCTGATCTAACATTGAGATCTCTGGAGAGAGTCCTCCGTGAACACATAATACTGTTTCATCTATAAGCTGAAATAAATAGTTTTAACAATTTGTTTCTATTATTCTGGTCATTCGCTTTGGGGGAAATAGAAATTCCACATACTAACTAGTAAATAAATGCTTACACAATCACATACTTCCATACTTATAATCACATGGTTTTGACACACTTTAATCATCTTAAGAGTTAAACTAGCAGGAGCATGGAACAGATTAAATACTACGAATACTAGTCAAGGCACTGATCTGTAACACCAGTGCCTTAACTAGCTAGCAACAGTATTTATTCCAAGAATTGAACTAAATCATTTTGTAACTTACTGCTGCAACTGTGAGTAAATCAAAAACTCTACAGCAATCCTTCCAAGCATTTGCATTCCCATATTTATTTAGACATTCGTCATAGAAGCCATATACTTTTGTTATTTGACAAGTTTCATGATTCCCTCTGAGTAATACAATTCTGAAAGGAGAAAAATTAATCCCGACTATTTTAAGGTGGTAAAACCTGTATAAGGTTCGTCCAAGGCGGTACCACCGTCACCATTTTCTGTCGTGGAATGATTGTGTTCGAGACGGAAAGGTGTGGATGCCAGACCGGTTATACTTATACAAGAGGTGACCACCTCAGTCCTCAGAGATAGCAACGCAACTGTGACCAGCTTCGAATAGGACAAAATACTAACACTTACTAATTTTTACTAACAGGACTAGCTTGCACTAGCTCCCACAGTCCTGTTAGGAACAAATATTAACCAACTATTATTCCTATTAACACTATCAGGACTAACTAACTGCCCATCGTACAGTCCTATTAGATGGATTTCCATGGGGGTCAGTGATTAATGGAACTGAATGCTCGTTTGCTATCCTCATCTTATAAAATAATATATAATATAGATGTAAAAGTGTATCTGTTGGTTTGTCCTTCTTTCACCGATTGAACACATTTTTATTGCTGAATGGCAAAAGTACTAAACACAAAATGTTACAAGATGCAATACAAGATGTGCAAACAAGAGAGATACAAAACGAGATAGTCCTCTTTGTGGTCATTGGTCACCCTTTATTGTGACAAACTGCATAGTAAGTAATGAGTATTGCCACTTTTTTGAGGTATTTGTTCTTGGCACTAGGGAAATGAGAAATGTAGATGAGATATTTCTGCTATAACACCTCTGCTTTTGATTTACAAGCAAGGCTTGTATTACCAACGGCTGTAGTAAAATTCATACAAATAAAGAAAAGACTTGATTGTATTTCTTACCTATCAGGATACCTTGCTTTGAGTGCCATTAACAGTGTCAATGTTTCTAAACTGTAATACCCTCGGTCGACATAATCACCCATGAATATGTACTTTGTGTGAGGCACCTGTCCTCCAATGTGGAAAAGTTCTTCTAAATCATAAAACTGAAATCAATTACAAATATACTAAACGGTTTGAACTCGAGACAGAAAATTTTTTCAAAGAGATTTTCAGTAAAGGTATTAATTACAGTGACTTTAATTAGCCAAAGATTCTAATGAGACACAGTATTCAGTGACCAGACAATGAATCTTTTGACTTGTTGAACTCTTTAAACTTTCCGCAATGTTATAGAGAATTCTAGTATGAGTTTAAACTGCGATGATTAATTTAAATTCGGTAAAAAAACTGTTGTACAGCCAGAATAGGCAAAAGGAGTATTAGAAGCAAGGTGGTAGAACCTGTTTACGGTTCGCCCGGGGCAGTAATACCGCCACACCCAATTCTTCTGTGAAATTATTGTTTTTCGCCAAATGTGTTCCAGTCGGAAGGGTGTGGATGCCGGTTACAATTAACAAGAGGCAATCACCTTGGTCCTCAACGGTAGCAACGCATCTGTGGCCAGCTTCGAACAGGACAATTACTATCCACTACTAACTGGACTATCACTAATACCAACTTACAGTCCTTTCTCCCATGGTCCTTATACTAACGAAAAGTGACCAACTAACATACAATACAATACAAATATTCTTTATTGTGCTCCAAAAAAAATAAGAAATACAGTAAATAAAAAAATTATAGCAAATTGAATTTACACAAAAGGTCTTATCGCTAGACAGCAATCTCTTCCCGACAACCTTTGGGTTAACATTCATATTAACATCTCATACTAACTGCACTAACATCTCATAGTGAATGGACTAACACCGTCAGGTCCTTTTGCAGCCCATTTAGAGGTTTGCCACAGATGTAAAAAAAAATAAAGTAGTAAAGTTGTTGCATGTCCATACATTTTTTGTTTGTCTCTTCGTTTGCTACTTTGCTTTAGAACTCAATAATGGCAGAAACGATTGGTATGAAACTTTCACTTATACAAAAGTTTGCTACATAAGCCTTCAGAATTGTTATTTGTTTTAAAGGGTGTTTTTCTCACAGGCAGTTATAATGTCATAGTCCCATGCCAAATGTTATGAGGATTTTTTTTAAAAAAAAGGCCTTGCTAAGCTGTGTGTATAAAAAGCTTCATTAAACTATTCAGATAAAAGAATATAAAGTTACCTGTCCATGTATATCTCCACACACCGTTACAGGTGTTTCCACCGGTTGTACATTGGGTTCCTCAAGAAGTAAATCGCAAACTATATTACAAAGCTCCCGTAAATCATCTTCAGGGAGATATTTACATCGTTTTGCAATTTCTATCCACTTATCAACGTCGCTCATTTTTAGAAAATACACTACAAAAAGATAAAGTGGAAAATTCTCAGCTCGGGCAGGCAGGCAAGAGTAACATGCACAGACAAAACCCACCCACAAAATTTTAAGCTTAAAGCTGTCAACTGTCAATGCAAAATGCCAATGTCAAAAGGTGACATTAAATTTAGTTTTCTTTAAAAAGGCAGAAGCTATGATTATCCTTAAAACATTTTTACCAAATGGGCGATTGCCATTATAACCACAGGCCTTATAGGCCCTTACAGCGTCACTGACATGGTCGCTACGTTAGTTCAGCGACTACTCGTTTTCTACTACAAAATTGTGAATGCTATTAAAATAACTAAGAGCATCAGAATTTACAGTAATTTTTAGTAAACTCAGGAATATTTTCGTTATCGGGCCGTGGCTGTACCCTCGATATCGTGAGTTTGGAAGAAAAGTACCTAGTTCTTTATAAAACAAATTTTAGGATTTTCGTTCGAGATAGTGGTTCAGGGCGCGCCGTCAAGGAAGGGAGCCGCCCTCTCAAACTCTCCAAAATTACCATCTCAAACTATTAGTTATCGTAATGGCATCATAATATAATATACTAATATAGGACGGATTCAACCGCTTGACCAACTAGTGAGTTGTCCTTAATACATTACTGTAATTGGTTTTTATACCGTATTAATTATAGTAAATAAAGTAAATTAAATCAAGAAAGACTTCAGCGCTGCATGACGCAACTGTGAGGACAGCTCTAAAATCATGATGCAGATTTTACATTACGCCCGCACTAACTTCCAAGGGTCGCAATATTTGCTAGTGCGTTTGAGAAAAAATGTATATCCATTGAAGAGACACTACAACACTCCTTACTTACCCTGATCTACACGCTACTATGGGCGTAGTAAGGGCATATAACATGAAAGTGCACTTTTTATGATAAGAAAAAAGAGCCATAGAGATAGCTTCAAAGACGCGTTGTGTCCCGCTCTAGGAGGGAGACCATGATAAGAGATTAATTTTATTGTCTTTACAGACGTGCATTCTATTCTAACTAAGATATTATTTGTATTTTCAACCTTAATCTTCTTTCATCCCGTTAAACATAAATACATAAAATATATTTCATACCTTTACCTACTTCTCTTTGTATCTAACAAAATGCTAGGCCTATGTACATTGTGCAAGTTCACCGCTCATCATTAAGATAATACTTTTTAGCGTAGTATAATATAAAAAAACATTTGTTTTAAACATAAAAATAATTGTTCCTATTCCTAAAGTAAGGATTACACTCAAAATATAAAGTTATTTTCTTTCAATAAAGATCGTAGTCGCAGTCTATGCAGAAAAAGTATTTCGGAAATATGGTCACCCTAGCATCCTCGTATTACTAAAGTGTACCGCCAATCTCTCTCTCTTCTCTATCCCTGTTAATACTACTAAAAATCTTATTGTCAATGCAGAAAGGTCGATTTTAATTTGCACTTTGTCCCCAAGTTCACGTTCCTTTTGTATGTAAGTAGGTAATTGTTACTTCCATACACGCTACACTAGCCCTAGAAGCCCAAACTTTTTTTCATAACCAACGACTACCACCATAATCAAATTACAGTATACAGTACCTAACTAAAGCAATTTATTGTTGCGAAATTCACTCACTCAATGAATATTTTAAAAATACGCTAATAAAGAGTCAGTCTGGATTATGGGATAATGACCGGATGAGAAAATTTTTGAGAGATATTTTTTTATTCAATGCGGGAGAAGTCAATATTTTAGTCATTTACTGTTTTGACATTTAATTGATGTAATTTGCCACTTCAAAATCACTTAAAATCAATCTCCAATAGCAGTTTTGAACTGGAAAGATTTTGTTTTTGTTTTATACATAGAAAAAAAGAAGACATTACAAATCAAAAGTTTATTTACTATGAAAACAAACATGCATTCATTTTATAAATGTTGTTACATTTTGTTATTCATTGGGTGCAATTTATATTATGCCGCTGTGAACAAGTTAGAACATAAAATTTACCTGTAGATACTAAACTCTTTGCAGTGTGTACGATTCATCCGCAAAACCTTTTGAACGGGACGGATTTATATTTTCGGAAATACAAAGACTGTATTTTAGAAGTTTCATGGTATGTATAAAAAGTAAAAAATTACCTGAAATACCAATAGATGTTACTTTCAACCATTGTTTTGTTAGTGTTATTAGTTGAAACACTTTTTTTTAATATGCAGTATTCATTATTGTAATTTTCAAGATATTATGAGTGTCAGCCTTTTTTTTCCAATATCACACTAGTTTTGAAGTCGCCAAGGCATCACTTAATCACAGAATGTATTTTTCTAAGAACCAAACTTTAGCATGTAATCAATGCTAAGTATTTGATGACAAGCCATAGAGTAAATCTTAAAGTAACTAATAAAGTTCTGATGATAAAACTTGTTTTGCAATATAAGATATTAACTGCATGACGTCACCAAAGACCAATTGCAAATAAAATAAAAATAAATAGCGAATGCTATGGTCAGTTACGGTTTAACATAAAGTTAAGCTATAATACTATAACAAAATAACATACACGATAAAAAAGCGTAATAACTAGCAATTTCGAGTTAGGTTACTTTAGAAGATTTATCATTACCAGATATAAAAATTACTTAAACTCGAGAGAGTACCAAGTGATCACAGATTTTGAAAATTCCGTTTTATTAGTTCAAAATTAACCAACAGTTTTAAACGGATTTACTTATTCTACAAATAAAAAGAAATCTGATACTTGCCCAACCCAAAATTATTTAAAGATTAATTCGTTTACCTTATAGCAAAAAAATTGCCATGAGAAGTGCTCCGATGAAGAGAGTACTCTACAATACAGCACTCATATAATTTGATCTATTATCGTTATTTTATTCATCTGATAAAATTTTAACCAAATTCTTATAATATTTTATATACTTTCTTCATATTTGTTAACTCATTGAAGGTTGATGGTTCAATACTGTAATAATAGCAAAGTATCACATACTACATACATAGGGTATTCGACATTCTGAGTGATAACAATCTTTGTTACTTTATAAAGTATATAACCATGAGCATGTACCAGTTTCCAGTTAGTCTAACATACAAAGGATATGATTCTTTTCTACTCACTAATAATAAAAACCATGTTTGCCAGCCAGTACGAACTGAATAAAATTACAAATGCATATTTCACTTTGGCAAATAGGAAAGCACATGTATAATTATCACACACAACCTCAACTGATTTGAAATTGTAATAAATAAAATTTGAAATGCAATAACTAGTAAATAAACCTGTTACTGGCGTGCAAACATTTCACGGAAATTATGACAGTAGGTTACTGAAATACAACTTTTATATTTAAAGAAAAGTGATTTCGGTTTATTGTCACCACGCCACTAGTCATAAATGAACACATACCATAGTACAGTGAGCGTCAGGTGCCAAATTTTAGAACAACTAAAAAGACCCTGTTACAAACGTCAAGCTATACATACTAGAGTTAAATAGGTTAACATTAACAGAATTAACAGAGTTCACAACTAGCCTTAAAATCCAGATAAAAATTTCCCAGTCGTTTTAAGGCTGCACAAATAACTAACTAGAGGACAAACAACGACCCATATGCTTGCGTAAGCTAAAGCTCTCCTTATAAATAAATTAATACAACAATTCACTGTAACTCATAAAACGTCAATTGTTCTATCATTGTCAAACTTGGCTATGATACTGGTATACTGTGAATATTTTATTTGCTCTGCATGGCTAAAGCACATTAGAAGACCATTGTAGGGGTGTCTCTAAACCAAAGAGGTTTGAAATATACTCCATCGCACTGTATGCTTCAAAGTTTGAAGCGATAGAGATCAAGAGATGGCGTCAATGGTTGAAAATATTACTATTATTATTATTTGTTATTGTCATACAAAATTTGGTTGCTTTTATTCAACACGATTAAAACTTAATGCGTGTTAGGTCTTCTTTTAACCTTTTACTGTTAGCTCTAAAGCGAATTGGATGTATTTCTGTTGTTGTAGCTTCATTTATTTTTTATTTTACATAAATAAATATTCAAAGAACTTTCTTTCATACTTTAAGGCTCGTTCCGAAATATTATTATTTTCTTCGCTCTTCATAATAAACAGGCAGTAAGGACAAGGAAATAGTCAACCTACTAGGCAAACGGCTAAACTCATGTTGATTTATCGGGATCGCTCGATTAGTTTCGGTCCAATACGTAGACGTTCCTCAAGAGCTCACTGAGTGGCCCTAACAGTCGTGTACCGCGCACGGCTTGATTCCGAACGCTGTGTGACGTCATCGGTGGCTGCATTCGAGCAGCCTGAGTCTCCAGCGGGTGTGTAAGGCTGGGTGCACATTACGCTAATGTCGTGGTCCATATTAACCTCAGATACTTCGTGTACCTTTATATGAAATGTTGCTTTTACAGTACTTACCAAGTTGATAATTTAACACCTCCCACGATCTTTTCAAAATAGCCCCAAATTTCGGCATTAAAACTCCTCTCTCACATACACACCATTCTATATTTACATAAATAAAGTTTATATTTAGAAACTGTGCACGTTGGCACAACGCAAACACTCGCCGTTTTTCAAATAACGCAATACTATCTTTAACCCATCGATGAACTAACGGTAACGAATTTATTATGTATAAATATCACTTGTTCAACACAGATCATAATATCAATAACAGGAAATAAGCATTTGGTGTTTTATTTTGAAGGCTGCGGGGCATACAATTGAATTGAAGCTGAAAATAGGCTCACGTAAAACATGCTCCTTAGTAATAATCCAGCATAAGGTCGAAATTTAAATGTAGTGAATGATTTAAATAAAATCGTTTTATTGTTTTCCAATAGCGCGCTTACGATGTCGCGCCACATGTTCATTGTCAAAAGTTGAACGCTAATTTCAACTGACATGGTTGATTATATATTTAACAATTCTATTGGTTGTTTGAGATATTCGCCATCTCTACTTCAAACCTCTTTAGTTACTGCTCCAGCACAGATTGGTGGAATTTGTGGCTAACCCTGTTGCTACAGCTTACTACAAATTAACACTAGGTACTTAAAAAAGATAATAAACGACATTAATTTGTAAAACATACGTTTCGAATCGAAAGGGACATGGAGATCGGATACAGGCGTTTGCCCTGTCACTTTGACATATCGAGCAAGGACAATAAATGATTATGGTCCAATTAAATAACAAGCGTTTCAACTTCTCACGATCTATACCTCTCTTTGATAGAAGCTTTTTCATTTTTATCACTTATGATTTTGTGGCCGAACCCTGCTACGCAATCCAACAGAAAAGTCATTGAATCCAACCCAATTAGTTTTCACGAGAATCATACGCCATAATCAATGTTTTACACTTGCGCCTTCACACATTTGTAAAACCCTAGGCCACAACAATAAAAGTTACGTATTTTAATCATTTATTGAAACTCGGGGTTCGGAACACATCACGATTTTTTCTCATTACATTTATGACAAAACAAATACTGAGGTAAAAGATTTGGTTCTCATTCAGAAAAACAGAAGTAGCAATCATTGACAATACAGCACCTGATAAGAACTTCAATTTAAAAAATCTTAAAAATTTACCTATATAATTACATGACGATTATTTAACATAGAAGTATTTTAACAGTTGTCTGATTTCATATGGATGATACTATTCTCTTCTGGTTCACTGAATAAGTATAGTTTCGTAAAAGGATTTGTTGTATTGTCGAAGAGGATTGACGGTTGAACCGTACATTCATTTGAACTGTTCATGGACGAAGGCATCCATGACCTTCGGGACTTGCTCGTCGATGCCAATAATATCCAGTATGCCCTCGTGACTGCCGTCTGTAGTGCCCACTCGGTGTGAAGCCAGTGACATTACAATCAATCTGAAATTGTATATTGGTTAATAGATAACATAGAGAAAGCGTTGAGATAATATTATACTATTAAGATAAAAATAAACTTTTAAAATTAAATTAAATACACAATATATATTGTAAGAATAAATTCGAATAAAATGTATAATTGTAAAACAAAATGTAGTAATAAAAAAGGGTGCGATTTTTTAAGTTAAAACCAGCTTATTAATTGTGTTAAATGTAAGTATTGCTTTATGTAGGCAATACTAACGAATACTGACCAACTAACATTCATATTAACATCTCATACTAACTGGACTAACATCCCCAGTTCCTTTTACGGTCCTACTCGAGGTTTGTCACAGATGTCATGGGCGGCACCGGTGTAGGTGGAGCTGCATGCTCGTTTGCTATCTTATACCCATATAAAATAAGATAACAAGGAGAACATTATAAGAGGCGGCCAAAAGGCGTACATACCATGTCTTCACATCTTTTCATTGTCTTGTCTCCTGTCTCCTGTCTTGACCTTAACAATTCCGCCTGGCAGGTGCTAGACGCGAACAACTGCGATTACGAGCAGCGCGAGCGCTTCCTGCTGCTGTGCGTGCACGGGGATCCGAACGCGGACTCGCTGGTGCAGTGGGAGATCGAGGTGTGCAAGCTGCCGCGCCTGTCGCTCAACGGCGTGCGCTTCAAGCGGATATCTGGTGAGTGGACCGGGTGCAACGGGACCATCTACTAAACTGAGTAGACCGGTACACCGAGTAGACCGAGAACGCTGAGTAGACCGATACACCGTGTAGAGTGAGCAGACCAGAACACCGCTGTGACTAGTAGGCTGAGGGGACCGCTATTACAGGTGTACTGAGTGGACCAGTAGACCGCGATGACTAGTAGATTGAGTAGACCGCGATGACTAGTAGACTGAGTAGACCGCGATGACTAGTAGACTGAGTAGACGGCGATGGCTAGTAAACTGACTAGACTGCGATGGCTAGTAGACTGAATTGATCAGAAGACGACGATTACTAGTTGACAGAGCAGACCACGATGTGTAGTAGACTGAGTAGACCAGTAGAACGAAAAGACTGGTGAGTTATGATCAATAGGCTCATAAACGAAAGACCGATGGGTCAATACGCAATAAGACTGACGAAATATGACATAATATAGCCTGTTTACCAACATTACAATCGTCTATTGCAGGCACGAGTATCGGCTTCAAGAATATTGCGTCAAAGATAGCGAACGAGCTCAAGCTGTGACTGCCCGGGAGCGCCCCGCGGCGCCGCCGCCGACGCCGCGCGCCGGCCCCCTC
>DWLO01001150.1:0-16036 GCA_018245335.1 Dalla quadristriga
GATGGTGAATTATACAATAACTACTGAACGAATTCTTGAAGTGTTTCTACTATTCGAATACTTAATTTTCAAAAATCTGTTATAATATCTAGATTGTATAAGAGGAACTGCAGTAACAGCCTGGTCTCTCCTTGGTTAACGCGTTGAACCAGTGTAAGATTCCTTATAAACTGGTAATCGGGAATAACGTTTTCCCGTGTTTGGTTACCATTCTTTAGCCGCCCATTGCAGGGCACGGATCTACTTACAGTTGAAAGGTTTTAGACCGTACTCCACCACGCTGTATGTGTCTAGTGTGTTGGTGGAGAGGTTAGTGGTCTGGCTGACTGTGGAACGCTCTATAGACGCCTGAAGGTCTACGACAAGAAACAACATAGACTTAACGCGGCAAAGTCGTGGGTGTGAGCTAGTATGTCTAATAAAATCTGTGCAATTACTTGGAATGAGCGCAATATATACAGAAAGCATTTAACCCCTTGACTCCTTTCGAGATAGAGACGTCAATTACAAGCTATTGACACAGTTTTACCAGGTGCGTGTTGTGTCAATTTGCAAACGCTACAGTTCTCACTCAATATAATGTGCGTCATTCGATATAATTACTTTGATAAACTTACTCTTTGTCATTGGTAAATAAATGGCAGTCAAGTTGTCATGACAACTTCGGTTCGAAGTGGGATTCCAACACTTCCAACTTTTCAAATTACATTTTAAACTTAAATATCACCTCTAAAGAAAAACATCATGAAGAATGATAGTGTTCTCGTAAGCGTGTAGATAACGACGGGGTGTGCCAACTCACACTCGATCAGCGTGGTGCACTATGCCCTCAGCCCTATTGAGAGGAGACCGGTGCATATCAGTAGGTCGTTAGGTCGCTGCACTGAGGGTATACAGTAGTCTCAAGTGGATAATAAGGCCTTTGATATCAACTCCAAGAACATTCGAACAAAGCTGGACACCACGATTGGTCTCATTGTAGCTACATATACTTAGGATCTCAGTATACTCGGTCAATAATATGCAAGCAATTTTAATGACACAAGATATTGTATCACTGCTCAATTCAGAAGATCTACAAATGAATCCACATTACGACCACAAGGAAGCGCTGTCTGGCGCCCGGCCTTACGTGTGATCGGCATAAATCTGCAATGATATTTTTATATCGCGGAATTATAGCTACTGAAATTAATGAATAGGATTTATTGGCCATACAAAGACAGTGTAAGTAATATAGCATACTTAGAGATAATGCAGTAGAAAAGAGGTAGGTATAATCGGTAAAGTGATTTCTTCAAAAAGCATTGAAAATTTCAAAGAGGACAAAATTCATAACAAAACACCCCGGATAAACAGTTTCAGGTACTTTAAGGCATATTCATTCGATAAAACGCTACCAGTTACTTCAATAATGGACTTCCATTCGATGTTGATTAAGCGTCATGCCATTTTGAAAAGCAAAGGCTACCGAGATCCAGCTAAGATTATTCAATTACCGTCGTACTAACGAATAGTAATCAAGCCATTTCTCAACAGTGTTGACAACGTTACTTAGCAAATTGTTTGGCCGAGGAGTCTCATAAAATTTAGTTTCACTCTGGTAACTTATTCGTAGCTTATTCCTTGCAATTTCCTATGTAAATTTAATTGTACCCGGGGTCCACGTAAATCTCTGCTTCTCTGGCTGCAAAGTTAATTACGTGAACCGGGTACACTGTGCGTTTAGGGCGTTTTCGGAACAATGGAAATGACGGACTGTATTCATGTCACAAGGCGAAGTAGTAGCTAATAAAATCATAATATTATTGACATCCTTGACGTATTTGACAAAAATAGATCTAATGAAATTAACTAATGTTAAATTATATTATATTATTCATTTCAGTGTGTTTATAGTTTTTGCTGAGTGATATCGCTATGTGAATCTTTAACATTATTTTAAATAGCTTATGTTCGATATATAAAATTAACGCAATTTAGCAAAAGACACTCTAAAACTCAGATCTTCAAGCATCATGTCTCAGTTCTATCTTTCCTTTCTCTTCAGTCTTACTCCACATTCAATCATGTGAAACTTCCCTAACGTGTTGCTCTGTGCGATAAACGAGGGCAGCTTGCTTTTATTGTGTCTACATCGAAAGAGGAAAGAAAAACATGGAAAATGATATTACTGGAGGCGCAAACGAACGACACGTTTTTATTAACAATGGCCACTCCTGAATGCTGGATTGCACTGATTTAAAATCTCCATTCGTTATGGAAAGAAACGCCTTTATGTCCGCTTTCATTCACGATTTATCACAATACCAAATGAGATTTCGATCGTTCAATGAATGTGTCATTATTTCTTGCATATATTTGATTGTGTGGTTCGTATTATTTTTCTGTAAATAAGATCTCAATTAGTATCTTGAATATGACATAATATTAAAACGTCACATAGCATTTATTGTTTAGTTCGATAAAGCCTTTTATAAAAAAAACATTTCAGGAATATAAAATCATTCAAGTAAAGCGTGAATTGCGCGATTGTCCGATGCTAGCGAGTAAGCAGTGGGAACGAATGGTAAAAGATTAGATGAATGACTCAAATGACCAAATCTGGTCCACCGGACTCCTGGTCCCACTTGCATATGACTCGAGTCACACTACGAAGTCCCACTGACACTAACTTTGTGATGAATGACTCGTGGTCCCACTTGGATTATTATTATTTCGTAGAATCAAACCCTGGATCTTCTCAGAATTATAATTTAATCGAGTATCCATTTTGGTCACAATCCGGCTTTTGCTCAAAATCCTGCGAAATACAGAAATGAAGAACAAATGTTATAGCCTCTACTACTTAAGCAATAAGGCACAAAAAGGCTTTCACAACGTAGGTATATTCAGAACGGAACAATTTTCATTAGCAGTTCGTTTCATATGACGTGGAGATTAGTTGAAACGAGGACACATGACACTACTCTAGCTCCCATAAAACAGCTTACAAAGGGTAACTTTTTTGTTCCAAAAACGCATGACCTATTAACTATAGCTCTTGTTTTTATTTCACTTTGCGGATGGAAATGAGGGCTTTCCATCTGCATTGCACCCTGTATTTGGCATAAATCCAGACCCCACTGACGTTCGTCAGCGTGAGAGATTTAAACTTTTCTCCCCACTGCGCTACATTGAGATAAAAATGTACATTAATCATAGCAACATAATGTATTGCTTTTATTGTTTACAAATTCTTAACGGACTACGCCCCAATGTGGAACGTTAATGAAAGAAAGAAATATTTTATTTTGTGCGTAAATGAAAGTTAAGATAACAAACATCTTAATAATTTAAAAGTATTTAAACACTTTAGTACGCTGGATTGATTAATCAAACAGAGATAGGAACAAAATATCAATGACAACTATTTTTACCCGACCGCGTTAGAAAGAGGGTTATGTTTTTCGTGTGTTTGTATGTATTTATATCAGTGTAAAATATCTCTAACAACGTACTTCATCTGATACTAAATTTAAAATCGAGAACGTTGTTTGATGACAACGGTGTGCCTAAAATTTCGACCCACTAAATCTTCATGAAGTAGGCCGAAATGTTAGGTATTCCGGACCCTGGACTCTCGTCCACGGTTTGAATATCAGACTTACAGAATCTATGCGCAGCTTAATCAATTAACATCATTGCTTTATGATGTCGTGTTGAAACTTGTGTAATATGGAGAAGACAATAAACTCTTTTTCTAAATGTTTTCGAAGGCAAGTGAAATCTGGCTACCCACACTTGTTTATCGTGGTGGACTTGTAAACCTTTTAATGAGAACAGATTTTTGGGGTGGTGATGGACTGATTATAATATTGGCTGGATGGGTTGGATGGTACAGTCCATGAAAACTCTACAGCTCTTAGTTCCAAAATGGCGACTATCAAATAGCTTTAATTTGAGTTAAAGCCAGTTCATATGAAATAGTTTAAACATAATAACGATAGGAAACAACAAAAATATAGAACATAACGTTTAAATACGTGCCAAAGTGACTTTAAGCTCGAAACAAAATAAAGCAGGCTTGGCAAAGTCTTGATGGGGATGTCTGGCGCGTAAGTTCTACAAAAGATTGCATAGAGCCTTTGTGGACGAAAACGCTTGAAGGTTTTTTCGAGACTGTCCGGAACAAGGAACAATTTTGAAAGCACAAAGATACAAGCAATTTGAGATCCTGGTATTCTTGAACATTTTTGTTGGTCCTTGCTGTAGTGTTTTATCACTTTCAGCGATCTCGATAAACAGTTGGCTGAGTAATGTTTCTAAACCCACCGCGGCCTACAATTGCTCTTTTCGTTCTTTTGCATTATGAACAAAAATCCACAACCGAGTTATAATAAATATAATAACTATAGATACTGATTGATCTCATATACATAATTGGTTTATAATAACTTAATATGAAATAAATATCCTATAACCAAAATTGATATTTTTTACGACTGTCTGTCTATAAAATTATACCAATTTACACTATATATTTGTTAACCACCAGTTCCTTAACCTTAACTTTTAAATGACTTAGCCATATAAGCATATTTATTAGCTTCAACACCATGGTGACGCGTTAAAAGGCGTCCGACGTCAAACTAGAATCAAGTTTTACATCACCATAAATACATTTTACGCTCTATAATTAATGCTGGACGTTTACAGTGTGAAGCAGGTATTTCATTGAGCTATTATTGTGCATATTCCCGCCCGTTTTATTCTCATCGGACGCTATAAATTTTAATTATAGAACTCTTAATAAGGAAAGCTCCACGACACGGTACAGTTTCGTCACTCCTGTGATGATGGCGTCTCTAATTGGTACAGTAAATTTAAATAACACTGACATTTTACTGTCGGTGCCAGGTCTAATTGAGAAAGGGAATCGTAAAAATAATTTTACTCGCCTCATTTGTACCGAGCGTAGTTTTAATCTTATTTCTTTTACAGCGACGAATTGATTGGGGTCTATTCCACGTGTCGTGAATTCTTATTTATGATAGATGTTTTTTTGTGTCTGGAATCAACCTTAACATTGATTGTTTTTCCACTGTTATGCACTTGCCGTCACATTCAGTGACGGCAAGGCAAGACAGGACAGAAGGAGCGGAAACGGAAAAACTAACGTAAAAATATTTCATCGCAAATTCTTTAGCGCTGCGATTGAGACCAGACTTGCTGTATTATATTAGACAGCAACGATATCGTTCGGCTGGTGATGAATAACAGGCGAACTCAGTCTCTGGCGGTACAATGGAAACTGTTCCTCTTGGCTACTCTTTTATACACCTGTGTCCATGACCATTGCTTAAAATGGATTTTTGAATGGATTCCGACGCCGGTTCTATATGGCCGATAAAGTACATTGAATGATCCAGATAGTATCCAGGAGTTTGGACGAAGCTTATATGTGGTAAGTCTCAGTGTTTTGGATGGTAAATTTCTAAATTCGATTCGAAATTCATGACAACATTACAACTGCGCAGAACTGTGGAAGATATATTTTTTACCTTTGCCGTAGCTCTCGTAAAAGATAAACTCATTAACGTTCCAGCTTGTATATAATTTTGAATTGAATTATGATGTTGATTAAAAGAATAATTCACTAAGAATAATGATTTTGGAGATTATTAATAAACACAGAAAACTTTCTCCCTTTCATAAGAAAAAGTACTTAGTACGTTTTTTTTTTTATATATATGTTGAAGCTAGCAAACGAGCTTGCAGCTCCACCTATTCGCTGCCGCCCATGACATCTGTGACAAGACTCGAATAGGACCGTAAAAGGAACAGGGGGTGTTAGTCCAGCTAGCATGAGATATTAATAGGAATGTTAGTTTGTAAGTAATAAAAGGACTATGGGAGAAAGAACTGTTACAGACTATAATCAGTTAGTCCTGTTGGTTGTACTTACACCAGGGATATCATTTGAAGTTTATGGTGGACGTTAAGCTTGTAGAATATATACATCGTCGTGCCGGGTGGTGACGGCAGAAAGAAATCGAACGGTCACAACGGGTAATTGTCCTCTTCCCGAGGGTGTCGTACGAGGTGAGTGAGGTGACTAAGGGAATATAACGGAAAACGAGCAGCGTCCTCTGTGCAGCAACTATCATCCACTGCGATCAGTAACCCGCCTGCCCAGCGTGGTGATCATTTTTGGGAACAGTCCTATAGTCCAGGAGTGGATTGCTATAGCCTTTAAATGATGATGACGATACATCGTAGTCGTTGCTCAAGTAGATCCCCCTCCCCTGGTGACTAATATGGTCCCCACTTGGGGTCCGAGACACAATTCGTTGGCACAACAATTTTTCCAACAATTTAATGTAGAAATCGGTGTAGCTGCCTTGCCTCCCCTGTCAGTAGATACACAGCTACTTCCACCTACAACAGCTCATTGCAGTAACTCTTGTTATATTCCTGTCCTGCTTACATAAATTACGAGTTTTTGGTAAGTAAATTTGCTCACTAATGGTTAATTTCCCTCGAGTTTTTCCTTATTATTATCAGTCAGCCCTAACAAACTTTGGAAGGCTGTCCCTTCCTTACAGGAAAACGTTTCCTATTATAATTTACATTGAAAAGTATCTTATTCAAACATAATAAAAGATCCTTCGGAGAAATGTTTTATTGGCTTATTACGTTTTAGGTATGCTTACTTAATAATTTAGATTTTGCTATTGTAATATTTCTCTATTTATACCGCTGACCAACATTCCATGTCTTAAATGTTAAAACGGCCACATTGATATTACCTTTTACAGCACTCAATTTCCTTAATACCAATTCGGATAGATTTGATGGATGAAGGGTTTGATGGAAGATTGAACTTTACTTACTAACAGAAAATAGATAATATGTTACTAATGTTATCTAAGTGTAGAATATATTGACGGTCGATCGTGTAGGAAATCCGGCAGATCGCTATTTGTCCAAATTATGAAAATAGAAAGTGACGCCATTTCATAATAATAATAACATGGTGCGCCTAGCCATGAACTGCCTGATTGTAGTGATTGTACGATCAAACGGTAACAGAGTTATAAAATAGTCAGTCATCTGTAATCCAGCAGTGACCACTCGAACGGTGGGAGATTTGCGCTCAAATTCATGAAAATGTCTCTCTGGTGGTCATATAGCGCGCATTCCTCATAATTATCATTAATTTATGGTAACAGTAATCAGTATTGTCCGCTTGAGAATTCATAAAATGTTCAAATTGTTCAATTCTATCAATTCGCGAGGATACCCTTGCTATATAGTTGGTTTACAAATTTGAAACTACATATTATAAATTATGTAACAGGAATTTTAAATCAATTTCGCGTTAATATTTATTTTGTTCTTTGTCAAAATTACGCTAGAACTACGTGGGAAAATGAACAGGCCATTTCGGCTACAGAATCAATAAAACAGGACCAAATCCCAAACCAAATAGTGTTTTATCGGCACCCAATAAATCGACGACGAAAAAATTAGAGTTATAAAGCCGTTCCGCAAAATTTATAACCAGCTTAACCGCGTAACAAAATGAGAAGAAAACAATAATGTGTTGTTTTGAAATACGAGCACTGGTGAGTTTCCCTTCCGAAAATAATGGAGCGATTTTTCAGAGCGCGGAAACCGGCGAAATGGCCTTTCTAATAAATTGTTGCTAGGATTAGAGGATTTTTCCCTCAAGAATTTAATTATTTACCCAATTGCGATGCTTAGTTTAAGCGCCCTTGTGAATGTTATAGCGTGTTGATTTCAGGGAATTAACCTGGAAGGTTTGTGTTCTAACTCGTTATTTAAGTACGTTCCAATATGATAATTTATTATGTGGTAAGTTTCGTCTTCTATAATAATGGAGCTATTTTTAAAGCCTTTTCACGCATTTCCTTATAAATTGTAGCTAGGATTAAAGGATTGTTCCGCCAACAATTTAATTACTTTCTCTAGCGCTCGTAGCATGTTGATTGTTCTGTAGAGCTTACCTGGTAGTTTTGTGTCCTAATTCACTATTAACATTTAAATTGAATTGTTTCGAATTCTGTAAGCTTTAAAGAAAATTGAAGACCAGAAGAGCTCATGGAGTTAATCGAATTTTTCGTTTGTTATTAAGAGTTTGTCTTACAACTTCTTTATTATTTAATAAAGCATCCGCCAAATATAGTATCTATATAGTAAGAATTGATGAGATATTGTTAAAATATCTATTTATTTCATTATGAAAAAAGGTCTTTGAGAAAACACAACAACCTAGTTTACTTTTTATTCACTCAAACCCATTGTGCTCCATTCACAATGTGGGGTCCCATCCAAATTTGGACAATGAATGACGCCATTATTTATCAAAGTAATTATTGCCTTGTATTATAGTCGCTAACGAGGACACAATTTAAACCGAACACTTGTCACATGTGTCTGCCGGATGAGATGCTCTAAAGATTTGGAAAGAAGGCGTTGACCTTTACAATCATTTGTATTGTTATAAAAATACACAGGAGTATAGTTTTAAATACGTTGATTTAAGACTTGGTGACCGTCCGCTGGTCTGATGCTAGAAGACACATTTGGTGTATAGCTAGATATATTGAAAAATCTTTACAGAAAAAAAATCTTTACACACTCTTTACAAAACTGTCAACAAGTCGATAAGCTATTAAAATCGAAGAAACTGCAAATAACAACTTAACGAAATTAAGTAAGCTTGCTTTATTTTAGATTTCATACCAACAAAGCCGGCATTGACAATGCATATTTTGTTCATAAATAATTTCCTGAGGACAAATTTCAATTTTCTGAAAGCGCTATATTTAGCCAACCGGGGCGCTGTCACTCAGCCAAGAATGAAGTACCTACCGAGAAACGAGACGTAGGTTTGCAGTACTAAATCTTATTACTCTAAACAGATCGCCTTTCACTCAATAAAGCGTCTTGTTAAATCCCCAAGAAGCCGCAGGTGTTTCTATTAAATTGTACTGATTAGTTGTTTATACCGGTCGACGCAGATTTACGCGAATTCGTCTTCAGAACGTCCACAATGTAAAACTGCATTTCTAATTCAATGTTCAATTAAAAATGTTAGTTGAGCGCTAGTGCAGAAGCAGGGCAGACGTTCATCACGGTTTCACCAAAACGTTTTCCTTTTTTCTTTTATAGGATTCGAATATGACAAATAGGTCCGATAGGTTGAAGTAAAGGAAAATCTTTAAGGTTGTTTATACTGGCCAAAGCGGATCTACGTGAAACTTTAAAGAAGATTTACTTGAGAACAAGTACAATACAACCACGTAAAACAGCAGTAAGTAAATTATAACTTTAACCCTTTCTTGAGTACCATGCTCTGAGTTGAGTTGACGATATGCGGAAGATCATGTTTTTCCTATACGTAAAAATAAAACAACGTCTCGAACAGATGGCAATTCCTAAGTCATAAAGTAGTTTTTCCATCCAATACTATCATGATCCACCTGAAACGCCATTTCGTCACCGATTTATCGCTACAACTACAAACAAGGAAACTAGAGTACTTCGGAATACTACTTCAAGGCGCTAATCGAGGTCCTGGGGAACTGGCAACAAGAGTCATTAGGGGTTATTACTTTCTTCGTAGTTTCGGAAACCCGAGAGAAAGCGATCCTAAGTTTCCGTTAATGAACGTAACTTTTGTTGTCCCTTAAGAAAAGTTAAAAGCTTTCATTTGAAAAAAAGAACAACGATTTGCCAGTCCGCTACGGTCGTATATAAGTTCGCCGAAATTAATGTGAATAGCATTTTAAACAGGATACTTCCTGGTAATAAAAATTGCCCTTATTTAAATATTTTTCTGGGCAGACAGAACCAAAAACATTAAAAAATTTATGCTAAAAGATTGGCTCCACCCCAATGACCTGTTAGAAATAACTATAAAATTATCTGTAGAAGAGTCGGGGAGTACAAGAATGTACGTAATATGGTTCGCTTTGGTTTCAATGGAAAAACCACAGGATTCCATTCAGACTTTTCGGGTTCGGTCAGACCCTAAAAATGAAAGAATGAAAGAATGAAAGATAGTAATAAAAGAAAATCTTCGGGAAGCTTTTAAGCTAGTAGAAACGGGAAATCTCTTACGTAGGCAATTGTCTTACCGCAAGTGTACCAAACTATACGATTTTTTGTTTATTAATTTATAAGAAAATTGATTCGAAGAAATAATAAAGCCTGTGTAGCTCGAATAGTAGACGTACATTTGAGAAAATCATGAAGAACTATTGGCAATAAAAGTTTTTTTGGCACACCCTGTTTAGAGGATTCTCGATCACAATCTTAACACAATTTTTACAACAAATTAATATAATATATATAATATTCGTAAGCTTGTAATGTTTGTAGTTAATATTACTATCGTTATACACCATTCACTCACTCACTCACGCACACACTCCCACACATACTCACTCACTTACATACGAACACACACACACACCAGACTTTCATTTACTCGCATGCTAAATAATAAGAAGCTCTTTGTGATTATACCTATATAATGCAAAACTTATAAAACGTAACAACAATAATTGGCTATAAGTCAGTTTAGTAAGAAACGTGTTTTAATTTAAAAGCTGTGGATTTTGATTACGTATAAAATAAAAAAAATATATATGCTGTAAAATTTGCACTCGTTACCATCCGACGTTCGCAAAAGTTCCTTACACTCTAAAATCGACTTGAGACCTCGTCGATTTCTTTAAAACCCACTCTAGGGGAAATCGCTTTTTCATCCCCCGGTAATGGGCGTCCTTTCCGGGACATTTTAATTAACTCCGACTGGAGTGCTTTTTTAGTTGCTGAATGAATTATTGATATTACGACGTGCCGCAGTCGGAGATGGAGTTTACCTAGTCACATTTCTTTTTCTCAGCTGCTGAGAGCTTGATTGAAATTTAATAGCGTAGTTCTGTTCTACTGAAGTTTGTGTGGGTACCTTTAGGATATACTTAATCGATGTTTGAAGATTTGTTTGGATTATATTATTATTGACATTAATTTGAAATCAAAGGATTAAGTGGTTCCGAGTTCTGAGTGCTTCCGACACTCTGTTGGACCAGTAATCCCTCCACCAATCCATACTGAAATGACATGGTGGAGTACGCTCCAGTTTCAGTGGCTTATAACAGTTTTCTAGCCCAGTTATGGAATCTGTTTTCACTAGCCTCTTTTAACTTTGCGTTTGCCACTGTTCTATCTTTCTGTTTTTCCTATTTTTATACTCTGAACAAAGACTTTATTTTATCTCTATCCTCATTCTGATATTTCGTGCATTATTATTATTAACGTTGTTAAGATGAACACTTTATTTTCCTATAGAGACATGATTGTTTGGAAGAGATCGCTTTAAGCGATAATACTGCCGACTGTCTAGTTTAGTTCTGTTTTCTGCTTTTTAAATGTAACTTATAGTGTTAAATGATATATAACAATGTTTTTTTTATTGTATTTAATTCTATCCTAGTGGTTCCTGAAATACCTAAAAATCAACTTACATAATATCCTTAAGCTCCCCATCTTACATAATTTTATTATCACCACTTAAGTGTGATATAACCAAAACTTACGTTTCGTAGAGAGTTGCACGCATAAAAGCACCTCCACTGACATACATAACATTTTATTATATTGAAAATGCGACACAAACAAGGCTCTTAACTTAACGCCTCGGCCGCATCATACGAGGCTATTACGCCTTTACCGCCCTTTATGTGCTTTGGCATCTGTGATAAACAAGTGAGCGAATGTGTGAACACCTCAAGAGAGTATGAACAGGAACAATAGTTTTTTACCTCATAAACTTTATAGCATCTATAAACAGAATTCGATACTTACAGACTTTGTTGCATATAAACTTTTCGGAAGATTGTCGAAACTTAGGATCGTGCCTTAAATCCAAAAGATTCTGGGATTGTTTTAGGTGCCTGTTGCGATCGTTATTTTTCAATATCTAGTTTTGATTTAAATGCTATGTTATAAAAATATAATTTTAATATTAATACTCACTTCGAAAAAATTGGAAGCACATATTTTAAGCAGCGGTACCCTTCGGATCACACAAAAGACGAAAGTTATCTGACTTTTGCTCATTGGCTCTCAGCAAAGCAAGACCCCTCGAGTGATGGGGACGTGACTCCTTTCAATCAAATCTTGAACTCGGTCCCTTAGATTTTCGGTTTCTTTATTAATCAACACTCCCCTACAGTGCTATTTTTGTTAGGAGCGAGCTGTCGGCCGCGTCACGGAATCAAGTGTTGCCTCAGAAATTGAGAGCTTCTCGTTTTGCTTTTAAAATGATGGTGAGTCCATTAAATAAAAGTCTAAAATAGGAATATCAAAATGCAATAAGCATAAAATTCAGTAAACATTTTACTTATGTTCTCAAACATGTTGTTATAATTATTCAGTATGCCAATCCGTACTTGACCATTGTACCTAGTTACTACCGTTAGTTACATTAGTTAAGGACCGATAATACCAATATCCAGTGGTTAAACTTACTACAGTTAATAGGTATTATTAAGGCTCTATCTAATCATTGGCAGCAAATAACAAATGACGACATTTCCTTTACAAACGTACATTGTATTACAGTTTTTGTAACCTCACGATGAAATAAATCACCGTGAAGCTGCGTAATTTATATTTATTCACAGGTGAATTAATCTTTATTACCATTCGTGTAAATAAAAGGCAATCAACAAACCGCTTTGTGCTTTCACACAACCATTTTTTACACTCATAATCAGCGTCCCGGCGGGTTGTACGATAGAGGTTTTTATGAAGTCTTTAACCTTTAACTTTTAAACTGGTTTGAATTTTAATGAGTTAATACTTCGATATATCATCGAGTAATAGCGTTGCTACAAAGAGTTATCGCGTTGCGCGTATTCGCTTCACACTCACCGCGGGAGGCATCGCATCTGAGGTCCCGCCAGACCCCTGGTGGACAAACCTGCCCCTTCATTGCCAGTGACACGAGAGCTCATAAATACTACGGTCATAGCAATCGAAAATCGTCCCTATGCCTTTCATAATGCGCACCTAAACAAAATACGACTTTCGATTGCTGTTAAAAGCGCTTAAGAGCAAAATCGTGCACGCATTTCATTCTGCATGTCATCGCCCAATAAAACAGTGTGGCAATACACTACAATCGCTGCCTACACTTCACGGTGCCGAACGTGAGTTTTACGATCGTCGAAAATATTTATACGCATATTTTAGACGACAATTACCATACTGTCACGCCATCCGCGATGTCCCGCTAGGCAAATACTTGAGCGGTTTCTCAACAAACGGCCATACATCTATTCTGACTTACCGTAAAACACAGACAAACAGAGTAACTATGCACCATTACGCGCTGAGTGTTTGTAAAATACCCGAACGTACGCTCCGTCTATAAAATTAAATGTTTATCGAAGGCTCATTAAGTTAGTGATTTATTTGATTTGACGATCTTGCTTCGATTGATTGCTCATCATTCAGTTTGCACGTACTTCAAATAAATCGAATCTCACTGAGGCACCACGTTGCCATGCCAGAGATTAGTTACAACATGGTAGTTTTAATTCATTTACATTCTGCCTTTAGAACCTTCGTAACTCTTAAATAAATATTTTCATAAAATGATTTCGCATTCCTCACAACATTTCGCGTTTTGTGTGTTAACAATGCAACATGAACATCACAACAGGGCGGAAGGTGTTAAAAATGTTGACAAGTTGAGTGAAACAACCGCGAATTTTATATTGTAGCCTTTGAAGCTCTGCGGCACCGTTTAGCGTGTGTGCGGTATTCAACCGCTGTTGACTTTGTATTTTAGCATCACATTGTTTTGGTTTCGAGTTTGTTTACATTAAAATGATAAAGACCACCCGGCGCGCTTTCGTACAAGAGAACAGACAGAGTCGGTGGGTCCGTTTTATGCCAACAGCAGTTGGTTCGCCTTAAAGCCAACGGAACAAAACAAACAAACTCCTGATCGAGGAAAGCGGTCGCGTTTGATTTTTTATTCTTGCCGTTCTTAAAGGAAAAGTCTTTATAAAACGCTTCCGACTTTTGTGCCTTTCGACACCTTTTCCGTAAATCATAATGATGGAAATCGAGTACATTTCACATTAGGGTAAGTGTTTATTCAGTTTGTGTAATGTGTTTTCTTGCCGTCTACATAAAATGATTTGTATTATGACCTGATCTTACTTACTTACTTATCTTGTACTGAGGAGTGATACGTATGTTGTTTATTTTCTTTTATGCATATGCAATAATGTGCATGTTCCCAGTGTGAGAGGGACTAAAGTGCTAGTAGGTATTTTCATAAAGTATCATCGTCAGCTTTGATCGCGGATTGGAGTAATCTTACTTTGGTCTTTATAATATACTAGCACATTACGTCAGTACATTGCTTTGATAGACATGTTTGTTTATATATGCAACGTTACTTTCTCGAAGAGATTACTAATATTCACAAACTATTTGTTTATTAAAGCACTATACAAAAGTAAAGTTACTAAGGCGGACTTAACGCTAAAAACGTTCTCTGCATCTCAAACAATTTTATGAGATGACTTCGTGAAGCGTTAGCAGTGACAAATATTTAATGTTGTTTTAATATGTTAGAAATAAACAAGCCTTTAACCGTGACCTGCATTACTACGCGCAATATATTATATTAATCATCATCTACCCACGATGATCTACATTGTCACTCTTAATATTATGTCATAGACGTTGTGCGAAAGAGACGATAGAGTACGTCCATCTCTATTCCACATAGACTACACTACCTAAAGTAAGTGTACACAAAAGGCACTCCAGGACTCTTCAATATAAACGCCATTAGTACAAAACTATCACGCCGTCGAAACTTTATAAAAACTCGCTAACGACGTTATCACCGCGAAGGAAAAAGAAACTGTCGGCTAGCAGTCTACGAAGGGAGACTAGACGAAAAAATTCGTTTCCGACGTCTCCGCGTACATACTACGATACTAGCGCGCCACAGACTAATTAAATTATGTAATACTAGCAGTATGTCAATTTTTATTGAACTTTACTTTAAGTTTAGAATTATAAAAACCTAACTCTCAAGTGTATGTTCATGATAACTGATCGCATAGCACTTTATTAAAATTCATAAATTTAGCAGTTAAAAATCATTATAAATTTTAAAAACTAAAACTAAGAAAACTTCTAATAATTTTTTTTTTCAAATGAATACGCATATCCGTGTAGAATGAGAAAAATGAATATTATTTAGTGTACAGTACGTTATGTGATTATGTACCACGAAAAGACCGAGATGGTCCGCGATGTTGTAATACAATAACAAAATAACATTATACATAATATATCCTAATCTTACTAATATTATAAATGTGAAAATTTGTATGTTTGTTTATTCGATACGCCTTCACAACTAAATCATACAACCGATCTTCATATAATTTGGTAGAGAGATAGTTTGAGCCACGTAGAAGGTTATAGGATACTTTTAAACCCGAATGTTGATTATAAATTTAACGCGGATGAAGTCACAGGCTACAGCTAGTATTTTATATTTTAAAAATAACGGAAGTATATTTTATGTATAAATAAGTGTTCATATATATAGGTTGATTTATACCCTGAAACCGCTAACTTGAAGAGCTGCTTACCTGGGCACATTAATGTAAGAAGTACTAAGTAAGTACATTTGTTCTCCGCAAAGGAAAACATCGTTACGATACCTGTTCTGTTAACGATGCTTTCCATCGTCTCGGCGTGTAACATATTATTATAATGACAGCATACCATTTCATTATCTGTGTCAAGGAAAATTTCTCATTGTATTGATAATTATTAGTGGACAAAACCTGTAAACTAATTCGTTAAACATTGTGTAACATTAGATGGTGATCTTAATTCTGAGGAGTAGCAACGCATATGTTCCAGTTCCATTCAAACTGTATACCAGTTTCCTCATGATCATAATCACAAACCA
>DWLO01001151.1:0-16032 GCA_018245335.1 Dalla quadristriga
TTTTAAGTAATAAATTATTACTAAAAAAAAGCTATTACAAAATTCAGGAATACTGAAATAAAAATAAAATAATTGACATAATTGTAGCAAAAAGTAGGACAATAATTAAAATAATATAACACAATCAATCATACAAAAATATATTACACCAAAGCTAAACTAAATTGATGACTTATTATAAATGTGACTTACTGCGAAGAATAAATAAATAAAAAAGTATTCAAACAACAAAACGTCCCCTTCTCATCTAATTTTCTGTGCCCTACAGGGTCCATGAGGACTGTAATATCTAGGCTTAACCACCTTTTGCAACAATATCATGGAAAGCTATAAATATATGAATATGAATAATTCTATTTTAAAAACAAGTACTTAAAAATATTACTTTAAAAAAAACTACTGAAATTGTTTACCTTTTTTTTTAATATTATTTATTTAGACAACAACAGCATTACACACAAAACATTATTATATTATAAATCATTGCCTATATACATATATAGATTACAATCATTTGAAAACTGTATACCAATTACAGGTGTGTGAACATTAGTAGCATTGCAATACTTATTATTATGCAGTAAAATATAACAAACACTTTTGGTAAACATTTTAACGATATTAATAATAACATAAGTAAGCTACAGTATTTACAAGCTAAGTAAGAATGAAAATAATTTATTTTTGGGTATGTTTGGTTGGTTTAGTTTGCCAGGAAGAAATCGCTTAACAGGATATGTGTTTCTGTTTGGTGTACAAACAATCAAGAGTAAACAAACATTTATCAAAAAAACTGAGTATAAGCGTGTTACGTTCGTACGAACAAAGTTAATTTTTTTATTTATTGACATTACATACGGAACTTATATAGTTCTGACGCTGCCGTCATCTGATAACTCTAGGAATCACAGGGGACGCGCAGCGTTCGCACGTTTGAGCCATCCCGTACCTAACATAGGTCGGGTCGCACCAACTTGGGTTTTAGGGTTTAGGCTAGCATTTATTATTATTAGTTCCCAACGTGGAAACTTATAAATCATGTATGTTTTTTATATTAAAATGTAAATTCCATCAAGGATTAAGTAAATTAGTGAAGTAAGTGACATCTCGACTTGCTGATTTCACCCTGCCTGCCGCCGATCCGTAACCATTGTTTATTTATTTATTTATTAAATATTATAGACGAAGACTGCTCGGATGACATCAAGCAACCTAAGAGGCCGGTTCGGCGCTCCAAGCGCGAACCCAGAAGGGCTGAGACTGCGACCAAGTCACCGGGAGACTCCGCCCAGCGTCGGACTCGCAGGCGCGCCGCACAACCGGAAGCTGATGATAAGACGATTAATCAAACCGGAGATGCGCAATTCCCATGCCAAATATGTAAGAAAATATTTAGCGCAAGGGGCTATCTAGCTAAGCATATGAAAATACATTTGAAAAGGAAACTATATTCGTGTGAGGTCTGTAAGAAAGTGTTTCGCGCTAATATCACCCTATTAAAACATATGACCACGCACTCTGGAGAGAAACCGTTTACATGTGACATCTGTATGAAGGCATTCAGTTTAGCGGAGAGTCTACAAAAACACTTGAAAACGCACTCTGTGAAATCGTATTCGTGTGATTCGTGTAAGAAGTCGTTTCGCACTAAGTTCACTTTGCAAGAACATTCGAGGACACATTCTGGCGAGAAACCGTATCCTTGTAACGAGTGTGAGAAAGTATTTAAATTTAAGAGTAATCTACGAGAGCATTTGAAAACACATTCTGGTGAGAAACCGTTTTCGTGTAATATCTGTGAAAAATCTTTTAGTCAAAACATTTCGCTGAAAGTTCATTTGAGAACGCATTCTGGGGAGAAATCTTTTTCATGTAGTATCTGTAAGAAGGAATTCAGTTTAAAGTACAGTCTAAAATATCATTTGATGTCACACTTCGGCATAAAACCTTATTCATGTGAAATCTGTCAGAAATCGTTTAGCGATAACGGTAGTCTCCAAAAACATTTGAAAACACATTCTATCGACAAACCATATCCATGTAAGCTCTGTAAGAAAGCGTTCAAGTTTCAGAGTAAACTAAAAGACCATCTGAGAATACATTCTGGTGAGAAACCGTATTCGTGTCATATCTGTAAGAAGTCGTTTGGCGTAAGATCAACTTTGCAAAATCATTTGAGAACACATTCTGGAGAGAAGCCATTTTTATGCGATATCTGTACACGAGCTTTCAGTCAAAAGCATGCATTGAAAACCCATTTAAAGATCCATTCTATCGAGGAAACGCATTCATATGAGGCTTAGGGCGACTTTACATCATCCGGTTTGACCGTATTCTATCGCAGCCTGCACCGATGTTATGAGCTTACCCTGGGACTCCCTTTTGGCGTAGCTCTTGCTCCCACATTCTAACATTTTCAATGATTGCAAAAGAGACATATTTTAATTTTCAACTTAATTTGAATGAATTACTGATTAATTAGGAATTTTTTTTACTTATAAACCTTATTAAACTTTAGGCACTGCGTAAACAGCTGTCAATATTAGAAATCACAGGGAGGTTGTTCAGCGCATTTTTATGCGATATACCCACGACTACAGAGCCAAGTAGTAGTTGATTGTAACTAACAAAATTGCGGCGATGTAACAGCTGACTTCGCAGGATGCCATGCTGTCAAATGTTTTTTCACTGTCGCAAAAAAAAGCTTCAGTTGACATTGACACTTGACGTATTTGGGTACATATATAAAGATTATACTTCTTTAGTCTTTGAATCGGTGTTGCGGTACTATAAATCTTTTTCTTTGATTAACTAAGATTTGATCCTATGTAGTGTTTATAAGAAAAAAAAAAAGAATGAGTGCTTAACGTCCATAACATTTGTTAGTTAAATAGGTACAAGATACTGGTTTTCTATAAGTAAGGCGGTAAATGTTTCTAAACAATACACAAGTAATGCTGTGCTCTCGCACTTGCTCGCTCGTGCACTTGTTTATTGTACGCGATTATTGGTACTGTAATGGGAACGATTTTATGCAGCCGCTTAAACCCATAAGCTTTTCCACTTTTCTAACATTGTGGGTAGTCTTAAGAATGAAATATTCAAATATTAATGAGTTTAATATGATTATATTGTTTTAATGTTATTCTTATCTCGTAATTTATAGAAACCTGTTCATATTATTTGTACTGAATTGAGTATTGTATGTTTTGCACTCGTCATAACTGTTTGCATGCTGTCATCGCCTCTAATTATACTGGCACTTAGTGTGTACTTGACCACTTTCAATATAATTTATGGTAACAGTGTACAGTATGTTAGCGATCCAATAAATAAGAATAAATAAAATTAGGAATATCGATTTGACCGAATTAGGGCTTGAGTCAAATTTAAATAAACGTTATAGGATGTGTATATTGATCATAGTATTTAAGCTCAAAAACGCAATATAAATCAGGGCGATTTATATTTCAGGTATTTCAGTTAAATAAGGCTTTGTTGGTTAGAAACCACTATGTATCCTTTATTATATTATATTTTAAAAAAAATCTTAAATTGTAAGAACCTTAGTGAAAATATAATGATGATAATATACGATGAAGAATATTATTTCTATTTTATTTTTTAAAGTATGTAGCCCTACCGGTCTTTATTGACGATCCCTAGACAGGTCACTATGACCATTAAAAGCATTAGCTTTCTTTAGCTATTGCTCTGAGGCATTAGCACAGAGGTGATACCTGTACATATGTTTGCTTCTGTGGAATTCGTGAGTAAAAGTTAAAACTATACAAAAAACACTGTCTTATCATAAAAAGTAAGAGCGTGACGTAGTCGACGAACGAGCGAGGTCTTCGCTTCCTTTCAATGCATTGTGGAGAGGCGATTATACTCATTACTAGCTGACCCGGCAAACGTTGTTTAGTCATATAAATTATTCAATATTTTTCCATACAAACTTTCATCAAATTTTCATAAAAAGTATTCTAAATGTTGATCCGTAGTATAGGAAACTAATAAAGGATTAGTTTACTGAGTAACAATCAAATCCGTTCACTGGTTTTCAAGTGATGCCCGGACAGACAATAAAAAAATAAATGTTTTTAGCTTCCATCTCGTTATATAAGCACCCCCTAATCGAAATTTGGAAAAAATATTAAATGTACAGAATAAGTGCCCTTTGAGTTTTATTATAGTATAGACAATAAATTAGTGTTCAAACTGTACTCGTTGGGTTTGGTTCTATATTAACCTTTCGCCACTAAAACTGCAACACCGTACAGGAGGCATTTTATTGGCAGAGGAGGAGCCGGTGGGAGAGATGCAGCGCGACCAGGCGGTGGCGAGAGTGGCGGCGCGCGCTCCGGCGCGGCGCGGCGCGGCCCTGCTGGCGGCGGCGCTGGCGGCGCTGCTGGCGGCCGCGTGACGACACGCCCGCCCGCACTGGCGCCGCACCGCCGCCGGCGACCACGTGCCGCCCGCGCGCACCGGCGCCCCCTATTCTGTATATTGCGCACTACCTGTAAATACTGTACATACCGCCCTATTTATAGAATCACCGTGTAAATAAATACCGATAGAGACGTTTCCATGTTGTTTCGTGTCCCCTTCGATGACTCCCGCTGCTGCTGGCCGTCGCTGGCGCTCGGACGGCGCGTGGCGGTGAGAGAGCATGTAGTAGGTATTCACTGACAGGTCGACTACGCTCGACGCCCGGAGTGTAGGCGAGGCGTGTGATACTTGCTTTATTAATTACTAGGGAGCGCCCGCGACTTCCTCCGTAGTAGTACACACGCTATGGGCTATAACTATCAAACCATCAAATGAATACCTACCTTACAAGAGTAAACGTAACACCACCACCGCGTGACACAGGTTGCGCAGCTCATAGCCACGAGGTGGGGTCTGAGGGCAGGGGGGGAGTACGCGGCGCTCGTGGCGGGAATAGACTATAGTAGCGCAAATAGTCGCGTCCGCTGACATTTGCGCGAATAGCCCGCGCCGGGTATTTCGGGGCGAGCGGGTGTAAATAAACATTCACGTTCACAACACTCACTTCTTATAGCCCCGCGGCCCCGGGGGAAACTCAGGGAAACTCGGCAATCATTAAATTTTGTAGATTGAAGACCGAATTACAGTGATTCCTTACAATTATAGGCAAAGTTGGGTTATTAAATATTTATTTATTTACGTGGAGGGCAGCGTGGCCGCCTGCGCCGGCGCCGGCGCGGCGGAAGCGGCGTGCCCGCAACATGAAGGGGATACAACGGCTTTTACTGTGTTCCATTTTCACTCATTTCCTGTATTTATTACATTATGAACATAATTTTTATGTTTCTTGACTATATGATCTAAGTTATTCTAAAAAGAAAACACTATTAATAACGTGATATTATCTCTAAAAAAAAAAAATTATATAGTAGACAAAATCCTTTCTATTTTCTGTGGCACTGTTATGCCTTTGTATTATGCGAATTAGTTCACGGACTTATTTTTAAAAGATAATAAGTGATCATCGATCATAAGTTTTGATGTGATTTTGATTCAAGCAAGGATCCATGTACCTACCTATCGTCTAATCTAAAGTAAGAAAGAGTCCCTTCGACGTACTCGCGCAGCATCGTGCGAGTACCTACCCCCGCAGTCCGCAGTCCGCAGTCCGCAGTCCGCAGTCCGCAGTCCGCAGTCCGCAGCCCGCAGCCGCACACGCTGCCCGCAGCTGTGTAACCAGCCTCGAACGGAACCGCACTCTAGTTGCAAGAATCACAGATGCGCAGCTGCTCGTGTGAACACCAATATCTTAACTTACCATCTTACTAATAAATAAAATTGGAGTGTCTGCCTGTCATATTAAAACTAAAACCAAAAATTAAATGGAATATGCTATTTAATAACACTTAAACTAGCATATAACACCATGGCATATAGCAACAGCATATAGCTATAACACCATAGGCTGTATATTATCTCAATATCTCAAAAGGTTTTATTAGAGTCTGTCCCTCAAAGGTCCCACTTATAATAATGTTTACACTGCCAGAGATCATTCATATTTTCATATACTTAATATCCTACATTAGAGACAGTATTTCTAAATGTCACGCGGTGGGTGTCGCGACCACTCCCTGGTAAACCTAAACTAAAACATTACTTACTAAACTCCGCCCGGCGCGCCCCAGCGCCCCAGTGCCCCACAGTGCCCCAGTGCCCCACAGTGCCACAGTGCCCCACAGTGCCACAGCCGATTTCCGAATGGACAACGACTTCACGGTAGAATCGAAAATGCGCTTGAAGTAGCGCCCCATCAGGCAGAGCATTCCGGCAGGGGTGCAGGCGCAGGTACCCGTGTCCCGCTGCAATGTTAATCGTAGTTGTAATGTACTCAAGTCCTGCCATCTAGCGCTCCCCGGGAACATTAATGTGTGCTCGCGTGTGACCGAGCGCGTCGGGAGAGTCGGTACTGTTCTAAGAACAAGTTCAGCCGCTTGCAATTAGATGGCGCTTTTTTACGTTAAATTTTTTGTATGAACTTTACTCATTTCTTGAATTTTAAGCTAAATTTTAAGCCAAGCTTGAGCTAATCTACACACGAAATCGCTGAGATAAAATAAATAAAATAAATAAACATTTACACATACCCCTGCACGTAATATAGCAAAAGTTGTTGAGACTTAACTTAGGAAGAGCGACGCTAAGATGCAGACAGGTTCTGTGTTCAGATCTGTGGTTTCTGTTGTGAAGCCGGCTTCGGACAAGCGCAGCCCGCGCCGGGCGACGACCGCGCGGGCCGCGCTGTCCCGTGCTAGTGCGGAGGTGAGAGTGTGTAAACGTTTACTGTAAACGAGATATACGTATGTAGCGGCTGAAAAAAGATGCTGGTATTTTTTTTTCTAATGAATTCATGTATAGCAAACGGGCACGCAGTTCCACCAAACACTGCAGCCTATAAGATAACCATAGGTAACAAACTTCAAGTAGGGACTGAAAGTTAGATCGTCCAATTAAGGTACTCGCACACCACACCGACTCAACGCCAATCCAACACGCTTCCAACTAGAACTTCGATTCGGTATCAGCGAGTCGTCAACTAGGCAATCACCGCATCGGTCACCAGTGGACAACTTGGCGTCATTGTTCTGCAACTATACACGGAATGAAGAAGAGAGGGGCGCTGCGCCCGCGCGGCCAGGACGAGTTGGCAACGCGTCGCTCGCTAGCCGTCAGCACATTGTCGACAAATGTTGACAAATTCACTGTTAAGTAACATAATATAGAGCGTACATTTCAATGCCATACTGTAAGTTGAGTTGGAGTTGAGTTGGAGTTGAGTCGGCGTTGAGTCGGCGTTGAGTCGGTGTAATGTGCGAATACCTTAGACTGTTCATAGGAATGTTAGTGGTTTAGTATTTATTGCCTAGTAATATAACTGTGGGCAGGACTGTTAGTGTAAGTCAATACTGTTAGTAAATATTAGTAAACCCAGTTAGTAATAGTTGGCTTTTGTCCTATTCGAAGCTGGTATTTATAGTATTGTATGGCGGAGAGTTACATAGCCCTGTAAAACTACATAATAGGATGTGTCACATAAGCATGTTCGACGCTGCGCCGCTCCGACCGGCGCAGTCGACACTTTATTGTATAAATTACAAAATTGCAGAGGCAGTATATAAGTACTCCGTGGATATGTGCTTGCATCTCATAGGCACCTACTGGCTACTAGCTAGTCGCAGGGATTGCCAACTCGTGTCAGATTTAAGGCTTATCACATAATTACGACTGAATCACAACGTATCGTCCTTGGACTATTTCTCTCAGCGTATTCTCCAGAAAATACGCATACAGGCAAAACACCGCCGTCAAATCTGAGTCCGCCACAGAGTATCCCTGACGGCACATCTGACTGGGTTTGGCCAGCTCCTACTGATTGCGCCATCTACCGGGGGTTCTAGATATCGCTGCTTCACAATGTATACCCCGACGTTGTGCCCGGGGACTGGCAGCACCCGGCAGCCGACGGTGGCGCTGCCTGCGGCCAACCCTCTGACCAGCAGCGGCGTCCCGCGGCCCGAGTCTCGCGTCACGGTGCCTCGCGAGCGCGACGCACGGTGACGCGGCGGATCTCGCGAGCAGTCGGACAACAATCGGATATGATTGGTTTATTTGCATTCTGCTAAATGCAAATTATAAGGAAAATTGTTTTTGTTTTGTCAATTTGAGCCTTAGATAAGACGCAGAAATTGGATTGGGGCGCTCGTAACCACGTTGCTCCAGTCGTCTGAAAGCCTTACGTAAATAACACTTCGGGGCTGTTATCTACCGGTGTCGTGTGTAGCTAAGACTTGTGCTTAAGCCTTAGATTACGAAGGAAATTAATCTATAGATAATACTAAAGCAAGTATAAACTGAACAAGTAAATTAAAAGGTTACAAATATGTGGATAGATCATTATAGCAGATGACAATTTTGAAGCAATTTAAAGAAAATAAAATTACATAACTATTACGTCAGGGTCCATTTTGGAGCAGTCTCTGTACCATATACTCATGTCCCCTATAGAGCCTGTCGACCCAGCTCTGCACCATACAGAGTGTTGTATCTCTTTCTATGGGTACTACAGGCCATCTCGCTGAGACCGCGGGCCAGGCCGCCGCCCAAAGAGCGCCTTGGTCTCTATCAACCGACCGATTGTTGTACCTACCTTAAAACATGTGCCCTTAGGTTCATCGCACTGCACTTTTGTAAGAGAAACTGAGTTTCTCCGGATTACGGTATTTTGCCAGGATCCGGAGAAAATCTTCGCCTTCTGATTTGTGGTTGAGCTCTTCCAGCTCTACACCCCATTCGGTGACCTCTGCAACCATTGTTAACGGAGTAAGCAGCTATTACCGTACAGGACAGATGCGTCGAAACCAAAGTCCAGACGTGTCGAAAAGTCACAAGTCACGGTTTCAATTGGTCACGGTGGGTGTTCCTCGTAGTGGTGACGAGCCGCGCCGCGAGCACCGACAACACGCGGGGTCGCTGCGCCTGCATTTTCCTGTTATGTTTTACTAAGCTTTTGTTAAGTTTGATGATGGCGTCACTAAGACCAACAATCATTTAAGGTGATACAATAGTTTCGATACAGTAGTGTTGATGAACATAATTCTTGTACATAGTTATATGTCTTGACTATTTAAAAAAGAATGCATGATTACGTGATATTTTCTAGATATTTTTTATAAAGTCGACTCTAATATAGGAACACTATACATTGATAGCTAACATGCAACTCGTCACTGATCTAGAGATGCTGGATGTATTTGCATCCAGCCGATATCTGTTTTAATCAAAGGTACCTATCTATTCTAGACACACGTATTTTTTCTCATAACCGCCTATTTGCACACAGATCGAGGCTGTACGATTAAATTATAAAGTATGAAATAGTCGATTTTGGTAATGTAGAGTATGAAAAGTGAATCTACGTTGATAATAATAGTAATAAATGTATTTATTGCTAAACAGGGTCGCAGGGATGGAGCTGTCCTTCGTCCTAACTAACTAACTAACTAACATTTTCAATAATTGTAAAAGTCTAGGTTGACTTTAAAATAATGTACCTACCTCTATATCCTCGTTGGCAATAAATTTACGGACATATTTTAATTTTCATTAGGATTTAGTTAGGTACCTAATTTGTAATAGAAAAAGAAGGCAACAGATGTTTTCGCCTTTTTTCTTTATCAACAACTTGTCAAGAAAGATATCGAAGCACATTTACCAAAAGCCTACGACAGTTACAATCATTTGAAGCGTTAGAATGCGCGAGAGAGATGCGCAATTTGAGAGACTAGCAGAGATGTGTGTGCAGCAGCTGTGATGAGCCGAGTGCGCGGCGCCGCGAGCTGCGCAGGGAGCAGACCCGCGCCGGCGCTGAGCTCGCGCTCGCAAACCAGGCAAGGCCGCGCCGCCGCGCGCTGCGGTATCGCCTCGCGCACTGCGCCGAGATATAAGCCCCCGCGGCGCCGCGCCCCGCCAGTAGCCTCCGCGTCGCGCGCCCGCACGCACGCGCCCGCTCGCCCGCACCCGCACGCACGCACGCACCCGCACGCACGCGCCCGCACGCACGCACGCACGCACGCACGCACGCACGCACGCACGCTCGCGCCATGCTCACGCTCGCGATCGCGCTCGTGGCCCTCGCGGCCGCGTACCTCTACAGCACGCGGACCTTCAAGTACTGGGAGAAGCGCGGCGTGAAGCACGACCCGCCCATCCCGCTGTTCGGCACCAACCTGGCGAACTACCTGGTGCGGAAGAGCGTCACGGAGGTGGCCGCGGACCTGTACCGGAGGTACCCGGACGAGAAGGTCGTCGGGGCGTTCCGCGGCTCGGGGCCCGAGCTCGTGCTGCGGGACCCGGAGCTCATCAGGCGGGTGCTTACCGTCGACTTCGAGTACTTCTACCCGCGCGGGCTGGTCGCGGAGAAGTACGGCATCGAGCCGATGTTCCGCAACCTGTTCTTCGCGGACGGCGATCTGTGGCGGCTGCTGCGGCAGCGCATGACGCCGGCGTTCACCAGCGGCAAGCTGCGCGCCATGTTCCCGCTGATCGAGGAGCGCGCGGCGCGGCTGCAGGAGCGCGCGCGGCGCGAGGCCTCCGCCGGCCCGCTGGACGCGCGCGACCTCATGGCGCGCTACACCACCGACTTCATCGGCGCGTGCGGCTTCGGCCTCGACGCGGACTCGCTCAACGACGAGGACTCCGCCTTCCGCCGCCTCGGCGCGAACATCTTCGACGCGGGGCCCGTCATCACCGTCAAGGCCATCCTGAAGGACCTGTTCCCGACGCTGTTCAAGCCGGTCAAGCTGCTCGGCGCGGTGGAGAAGCAGATCGTGGCGCTGGTCAAGCAGATCCTGGAGCGGCGCAACTACGAGCCCTCCGGCAGGAACGACTTCATCGACCTGCTGATCGAGTGCAAGAAGAAGGGGAAGCTGGTGGGGGAGTCGATCGAGAAGCGTCGGCCGGACGGCACCCCGGAGACGGTCGAGCTGGACATGGACGAGCCGCTGATGGCGGCGCAGGTGTTCGTGTTCTTCGCGGCCGGCTTCGAGACCTCGTCGTCGGCCACCAGCTTCACGCTGCACCAGCTGGCCTTCCACCCGGCGGCGCAGGCGCGGGCGCAGGCGGAGGTGGACCGGGTGCTGGCGCGGCGCGGCGGGCGGCTGAGCTACGACGCCGTGCGGGAGATGACGTACCTGACGTGGGCGTTCAAGGAGGGCATGCGCCTGTTCCCGTCGCTGGGGTTCCTGGTGCGCGAGTGCGCGCGGCCGTACACGTTCGCGGAGCTGGGGCTGTCCATCGACAAGGAGGTGACGGTGCTGGTGCCGCTGCAGGCGCTGCACACCGACCCGCAGTACTTCGAGGCGCCCGACGAGTTCCGGCCCGAGCGCTTCGACCCGCAGGCCCCGCAGCCGGGAAGCAGATACGTCTATTTACCTTTCGGCGCCGGCCCGCGCGCCTGCATCGGTGAGTGACACTACTGGTGGCTCCATCTTATCCTCGTTTATTTCTATTTAATCTTCAGATGTGTTCGTGTGAACGATTGTGCGGACTAGTTTTTTGTAATTATTTCAATTAAGTTTTATTACTTACCTCACACAATTGAGATACATTGCGCAAAGGTTTTGCAGAACAGGTTTTTGTCAATGCTCTACAATATCGAGAATATTAATTCGTATATTAATTTTATTGCCTGCTGTCGCTGCGCATCGTTCAATGCTGCTTGAGCATGCAGCAGGCCGCAGCGCATTTACTTAGAATATACGTTAATTTCATCAAAATATACATCAGTGCATAATTTTTTGCAGTCTAATGCGAGATAAGTGTCTTAGGAGCGAGCTTCATGAACGAAATAAATAAGTTTCCCCGGCCGGGCACAGCTGACTGTTCCCTTGCGTTCCAGGCGAGCGGCTCGGGCTCATGCAGTCCCTGGCGGGGCTGGCGGCGGTGCTGGCGCGGTTCACGGTGGCGCCCGCGCCGACCACGCTGCGCCATCCGCAGGTCAACCCCGCCTGCGACATCGTGCAGAGCGTGCGCGGCGGTCTGCCGCTGCTGTTCCACGAGCGGAGCCCTAGGGCTGCGTGACTGTAGCCGCATCTCGACTGCGGTCGTTAGCGAGGGACGATTGGGACATTGTGGTGCTACGAACAGCGGCGAAGAATTATGACCACCAGCGCCAATATCTCATGTAAACCCCGGCACGAGCAGCTCGGCTCGGGCGGAGGCGCTCCATGCGACCGCTAGTCGCAGGCGCGAACACGGGAGCCCCACGTGTTTAACATAATGTTTTAATTTCAATCTCCTATTTTGCATATTAATGATTGCCATCAAAAAGAAATAAAATGAGAAAAAATGAATAGATTCAATGTCTAAACGATAAATATTCGAAAAAAAATATTTGTATGAAATATAATTTACACGCATTTACCCTCAGCACCCGCTATTGTGCAGCTCAACCACATTATTATTGCATTTACATCAGTAGTATATTCCTGTAAAGTATTATTTTTTAATATCATCATCGCAGCCCATTCGCGGCCCATTACTCACGTGTCTCCTCTCAGGATGAGAAGGGTTAGGCCACAGTCCACAACGCGGGCCCAGTGCGGATTGGCAGACTTCACACTCCTTTGACAACATTGTGGGTAACCGGTATCATTGGAAGGCAGAGCATTATCCCTACTTGTAAATGTTTGTAAAATAGTAAATTTATGTTATAATCTACGTTCGGCCTTCGCCCTATTGTTAAATATTGTGTATAAATAACAGAATAATTAATAGTAAAAATCGTTCTAGTTCTGTAAGTAATTCGAACCCGTAATTTTAACGATATATTTATTAAATAAGTTTATGAAAGAATGTAATGGCTTTATTTGTTCGTAACCCTGCAATGTAACCATGACAAACATCGTACAATATGTACATTGTACAATATGTACAAACATTGTTATACCTATATATGTGGTTCTACTACCAATAGATGAGCGTAACGTAAGGTGCCGCGAAGTATATATATCTACTTAATTATGCTCTTATGTTGTTACGAGAACGGAATCGTAAAATTATGAGATCCAATTCTTCATCTTCAACTTGACGTAAATTTGAATTTATTTAATTTTTTTTATATAGGTTTTAGCCAAACGTACCAGCAGACGGGCCACCTGGTGGTAAGTGGTCACCGTCGCCTACGGACACGCAACACCAGAGGAGTCGCCAGCGCGTCGCCGGCTCTGAAGGAGAGCTCTTTTTGCGTCTCTTTTGAAGAAACCATCCACTTGCCTGAAGGAACCTCCTGAAGGCCTAAAATTCTCAAACAATTACGATTTCTTTAGTAAGCCACGCTTCAGCAATGGAGCTTCAGGAGTTACGTATCACTCAACCATTCAAACAAAGTCGAGGTTAAAATAACGCGTCACCGTGATCTGCACTCGCCGCGTCCGTATCAGGCAATTAGGTGTAAGCGAAGCCGCGGGGTCGCGCGAGGTCGCGGGGGTCGCGGGGGTCGCGGGGGACGCGCGGGGGACGACTCTACAAACGACAAAAAAATTGCGACGGACGTTTCAAATTATCATGCGTCTGAAACAGTAACAGTAACAGTGACTATTAATGTGAATAAGATAGCAGACGAGCCTGCAGCTCCAGCCATCCACAGGACCTGGGGATATTAGTCCAGTTGGTGGAACATGTTAATAGGAATGTGAGTTGGTTACTATTCGTGAAGTAGCGCGGTGTGCGGCGGGACATATTAGCATCCAACTTCGGTATTGTGAGTTACACTTCTGGCAGCAGGGCTGTTGTTATCCGCGGCCGGGTTTTTGACGTTACCGCGAGCGTCGCTAAAAGTGGCATCTCCTAAAAGTGGCTAAAAGGCTTACCACGAACTCTTACACAACATTGCAAGTTCAGCGAAGATTTAGAGATGTATTATGCTTGTAGACTATCGCTCCCGAACATGGCGCAAAATAATGTCGCAGGCTTCCCTGTGTTCTCGCTAGCTCATGGGGCGATATAGCAGGATATGTCAACTATCGGCTATGATTGGCTCGTTGTAAGAGTTCACGGCAAGCCCAGCCAGTAGTGCCAGCACCGCTCCGTAAACTCTCCTACCTATATCTTCCTATCTATATATGTATTAATGTATTTCATTTGTTTTCTTCTTATCCTATTTCTTTTTATTTTCTTCTTCAACTGATGTCTATAGATCCTATTGAACGTATGTATGATTTATCCTAATTATATTGATGCCTGCACTGACCCACACAGCACATGCACCACTACCCGTCCTCTTATCTACTTATCCCAGACAACTATCTAAAGGTTATGTAAACCGCCTTTTGTATATTTTTGTGTCTTTATCTGTATACAATAAAAAGTATTGTATTTTACCTAACAATGAAGTTAGATACCCGGAGTGTCATTACACCTCGAGAACTGCTCGCGTGGCGGGGATTGGCTGAGCGCCGCGTAGAGGGAGGTCCTTTCGTTTGTTCACCGGCGCCGCGCGCGTGGCCTCGCCAGCGCCACCTGTTGTGTAGCCACTGGAACTATGATGTGCTGTGGCCGTTCTAGAAGTTAGCTTTAAGATATGCAGATGGCGCGACTGTGGACAAATTAAGAAGCGAATTAAGGCCGCGATGGTCATCCTTCGATAACAGACGTTAAGTTAGGCGTTGTCGGAGGCCTTCGGGCGGCCTGAAAAACTTCCGACACTCGGGTTGGCCACCAATCCCTCTACCAACGCGCATTGGAGCAGCGTGGTGGAGTACGCTCCAGGCCTCCTCGGCCATGAGGAGATACCCGTGCCCCGCAAGGAGCCAATATGGGATACAGCCAAAGTATACACAATACTTCGACGTCACAAATAGCCTTTGATGGACACCTACATAAATCAATAAATAAACGCTTACACACTCACCCGCACTAGGATTCCCTGTCTTGCGGGCTTGCGGGCGGCGGACACACAGAAAACAAAACAACACACCTTAACATCCAAGACCGAGTACAAACATTTATCTGCCAAATAAATGTCTGCCCCGACCGGGAAATTCTTTTTTGCTTTTATTTTACGACTTACCATAATATTATGGACGTGTACAATATCTGGATAAATGAGCACAAGCGCCGCGATCGCAGATAACCAACAGCGCTCAAATCAATCATCCAATCAAAGCCGTTGTGATCTCGCCGCCGTCGGAGCCCCCTTATCGCGGCACCGCGGGCGCGGGCTGTTGCCGGGCGGGGGCTCCCGCGCCGGCTGAACCGGATGTTGATTGCTGCAAGCAGAAAAGTAAATGAGTCAACAGGAATGTAGACGAGACAGACATGTGACAAACTTCGTATAGGATGGTGCGAGGGTCTGTTAGTTAGTTAGTCCTGGTACAATACAAATACTATACAAAAATTCTTTATTGTACATCATTTGACACCATGAGATATTTTACTACTGAGGGATTCGTGAGTGTTCGTATGTATATTCATATATTTATTGCATTCCATTAATTTTGTTACAATAGGTGGTTTAGCCTACATATAACAGTCATCGTGGGCCCTGTAGGGCACAGCTCGTTAGAGGAGAGGAGGACGTTTTGGTATTTGCATTTTATTTATTCTTATTATTAGTTCCGACTAGTTTTGGTCCAATACCAGGTCCAAAACTAAATCAACGTGAGTAGGTATAGCCGCGTACCATCTAATATCACCATGAGATACATTAAAAAAATCAAAACAGATGAGCGTAGACAATGGGCGGTCTTATCGCTCGAAGCGATCTCTTCCAGACAACTCTATAGGAGAAAATATTACAAAGAAATAAGAGGAGTAGCGGTGTACAGCATTACAACAATAATAAGAACAATACACGCGATGGTAGGGTAGTGAGCACAGGTACTCGTGAGCAGCAGTCGGCGGGGAGGCAGGCCTGCCGGCGGGAAGTCAGGCCTGCCGGCGGGGAGTCAGGCCTGCCGGCGGGCCACTACGGATGACCTCGCA
>DWLO01001152.1:0-16031 GCA_018245335.1 Dalla quadristriga
CGTTTACAAACAAAATGGTTAGAATGGCTACTAGATATTTGGTAGAGGAAGTAATGAGATGAGTACATAATAAAGTTTATTTTTCCTTTTCTTACCTTACCGTCCTTTTCTTACCTTACCTTTTCTTTTGTACACAATAAATTCGCGGAACCAATTGCGAGGAATAGCGTTCACACATGATAATTTTGTATAATGGGTCAGTGTCAAGTGGCGGTCACGTAGTGCTTACTCCTAAACTTATGGCGTGTGGAAATACAATACATAGGCATAAGTGTAGGCAGTAGGCACATTGTCATGGCATATTGTATGCTAACTGCTTATCGATGCAACCAATGGGTATGATACTCAGCGCATACATTACTTACCTATACCTTACCTTACGTATAATGTCTGAGTAAGCTTGGTAGTTTCCGTAAAGGAAGTAAGTAGGTATATGGATAAGACATGTTTTTTTCATCATATTACAATAGATTCCGGCTATGAAAACGAAGCGACATCTTTCAGGATTCAAAATGCCAGCCACAATTATTTTATGAGTTTAAGACAAGTAGGAGTAAGGGCTCTACTAACACACGTGTCTGCAAATTGTCAAATCAGCAAGTGACGGCAGCCGTTGACGGCACATCATGCTATTCATCAGATGTATGGCTGCACCTACCCTTAAAATGTCTTCCAACACTAAGACATGGTAGAATGGTAGAGAAAAATGGTTTCGCCTGAGTATGTGCTGCAAGTAAATGTAAACGAAGCATAAACTCAATCAGCTCGTATCAGCGCAGTATCGATTGAGCGCGTTCAGTGTGGCGATTGAAACTGATTGATTTGCGCGGCTCAGAATAGAACACCTACGTTTTTCTTCTTTTAATTTGTCACTAATTTTATTTTATTTAAATGGTATACTTATTGAGAGCTATTTAAAGCACATATTATATTATAGTATTTTTGTTAGGCTTATACACCCCTTTCCAGGGTTCAAGCGTAGTTTTGCGTGAAATCCATCTCTCCATAGAGGTAAGTACCCATCCATGCTCACAAACTTTCTCATTTAGAATATTAGTAGGATATCGTTGACTTCAATTCAACATCATGGAGGTTATTCCGGATTCTGATAACTAAATGCAGGGCATGGAAACAACCATGCTATGAAATAAGGGATCAAAATATAACATCAGAAAAGCACCGCTTACTAACGTTACTTGACATTATGTTGGTGTTGGCGAAAAAGGTATTTTTTTACTCCTAAAATAAACGTTTGTTTTGATAAATTATCGTTGTTTGTATGTTAGTATGTGTTTATTCTGTTGCAGGAAAACCCGTTACATTTGGTTTGTACATATGCGGGCGCGGACATAGCTTATCATTATCACGAACGTACGAATTAAGTACAGAGTATAACTCCAGTGTGTTATGCGATAAGCGCATTTTTACTGCTCCAAATACTTATGTAATGAAGCTTTGAAACTATAACGCAATAGTTGCTTGCCTACACACTTGCTGCAAATACCTACGTAAGTACATAATAAAATGTTAATAGACTGATGGGTGAAACATTGGTTGTCTGGTGCTTTGCGTGTTGCAACATTTATCCCCAACAAAAATCTAAGTGTAAACAGTTGGCCAAGTTCCGGACCAACTCCTAAAAAAGTGGACCTATCAAAGAACTATATCTAATATTGCAGCCAAGAAAAACCTCACTCCACTCCTAGTTTTATATTTTTACTAAAAACTTGGCCAGTCCTCTCCTCACCCTATGTACTTCTATGTGAATATAACTTTTTTATCCTGATGTTTTACGCCTCATTCAGAAACATGTATTTACTTTCGATTTCGTCCGCTTACCCTTTGTTTTCTTGTTATATCTGCCGCAAATAATTTATATCCACCCAAGGTTGACTGGTAGAGAATGCTATAAGGCATTGTGTTTTGACCAATGTTATTTAGTTTAGAGGTAACATAAATAAATGAATAATAATAAATTTGGAGAAAAGTGTTTTTTTTTTAAAATTTGGAACAGATTTTAAGTCTATCTTATGAGTAACAGAGATGTGACGGTGAGAAAAATCGGATGAATTGGTTCAAGCAACGACTACAGAGCCAAAGTAGTCGTTGGGTTCAAGTAAGATGTATTGGCATGCTTGCTGGGACAAGTTTTTTGTTAAAACCTATTACGGACACATTCTGTGCACAGCCAGAAGCAAGAACAATGGAGTTAGTATTAAATAAAAGCGCCAAGAACACTTAGAAGTAGAAAGAAGTTGAACGATTTTAATTATTTACAGTTAATATTCGTTGCGAAATTTATTGATTTGAGGGGACTTCGATAGATGTAAGCTCATTTTTTTTTCAAAATGATACGAGTTTATTCTATTTACCACTATTCAGTTACAGTACAGCTTGGACAAAACACCTCTAAAATTCACTATTTCGGTAGTCTAGTGTTATTGTTTATTAATGTTTATACTATTGTTTACTATTATTATTTATGACTTGTTATATAATAATGGTTATTTGTTATTGGGTTGATATTTGTTATTCTAATTCATATTAGTCGTTCGCTCAGAAAACAGATTTAAAAAAGACATTCTTAAAATTTATGACGCACAGTAAAGTTTATTGTTCTGCTACCGCTATTACGGTACATTATTGGCGGGCATATAAAAATAAAGGCGTTGTAATATATGAGCAGTGATTGTTATAAAGGTGAGCTCTTCAAAAGGGCGATATTGTTTATTCCGCAAGCAAGTACCATATAGCCTTTATGGTGTACCGCCAGTTTTAAAGAGCAGTTTGCTGATCACCTCGAGACGCCGGCCTCCTGATTACTGCCGGGTTCCGAAGCGTAGGTAAACACTCATGTGAATGGATATTAACGAAAGACGAAAGGCCGAACGCAAACTTGATACACCTCACAACGATTTTCTGAGTTTCTGACGATGACGAACGTTATAATTTTAATCTTAATGAAAAGGTAAGAAAGGTTTGACAAGACCTAGGCCGACGTCCTCGCCTTTTGCTCAGATAGTACCTAAGTAGCAATTATAAATATTGCTTGAAATTAAATCAAATTTTCAGTAAATAATTTAAACCATTTTAAATCAACCACATATAAAGCAATCAAGGTATCCCTATATATAACTATATATATACAGTGGAGATAGAAACTACTACAATTACTTATCTTGACACGGTGTATGAAGTGATCTCCAAAATGAGAAGAAGCTAATAAGCTTCACCTGTCTGTAAATTTGTTATTTACTGTAACCGTTTCTGTTAAAACTTATGTCTTATTGAATGGTTTGAATATGTGTAGGACAGTAATTTATATAACTTCACTGGCATGATAATATTAGGTAATAATATAATATGTATACTTTTGTTCATTTTAACAACCACTACAGCGATACATTTTGTAAACAATGGGTACTCAGTTATTATATTTTAGTGATTTTATGTCTGTATTTTAACCACCAAAAGTCTGAACCAACATGGTTAATGAACCAATTGTTAATCAAATAAGTAAGTTTAGTGTTGTGCGGGATATTAGGTCGGCGGAAAACGGAATAAGAAGTGTCGACATGGATTCACTGTGGTCCACACCGATTTTTTAAAGCACTGGCCAGAATCCTGATTTCAGTCGAAAAATAGGCACAATATGGAATGAAAGGATGACGTTAACTTATTGGAGCACTGTATTTCTAACTTGTACTTCTTCTTACTTCTTAAAAGTTAATTATCTCCAAGTCGACGACCGATGAAGCAATGAACAGGCCGTCACTCCCACTGTTAAAATCATACAGCGATTTCCATACCGGGCTAGACAGTCCAAGTTTGGAGAAGATCATGTACATTGCGTTTTGTCATATTTTATTATCAGTTTAAAATATATTATAGAAGTATAATTGGAAAGAAGGTGAACATTGTTTACATTAGACAACTGTACTCAGTTCGTGTTTACATAATGTTTATGTTTCGCGGTAAAACCATGGCACTGTAACTGAATTTGCGTTTTGTTTTGTTGCCATAAGAAATTCTAGGCAGAAATAGGTGAGACCTCCCCAGTCGTACCGCACCGCCATATGCCATTCAAATTTAATATTACTCATTCTAATTCCGATCGTCACTACGTAATTAACCTGCAACGCGGTTCGCATCGTTACTGCGATTGTGCAATAATTACACAATTACGAAATGGCATGCTCGCTACGCCACGCCGTATCTGTGCACCAACACGCATGGGCCACACGCAGTGCAGTATTGTGCGAAAACTTGGAAAAATTCAAATCTTATTATCATTATCGACCTTTTCCGCGGCTTTTCTATCAGAAAGGTAAAACGATGGTTCACCAAGTTGACAAAGTGCTGGTTGTTAACTTGACGAAGAAACTGTGGCATGCATATTTTCTTGCGTTGTTCTTCCTTCATGAAGCGAACGAACAATAAATTACACGTAGGAAACGTAATTTATTATTCATTCGTAAAATTTTTAACCATTGCTATCTTGAAAATATAATATGGATGGATACAGAATGGAACAGACTACTCCTATCAAAAATCCCGTTTTACCTTCAACAGCCTAAGTTAAGGCAAATTCAGGAAGGAAGTGCTTTATTAGCACTTTACAGTCATTAGGCCGCATTAGGCGCCATTAAAATTTCGTGTCATGTAAAAGTCTGCAACCTCAGACACTTACTTCCGTGCGAGGTTAGAATGTAATGAATTAAAACGATTGAACAAAGCTATTTTTTTAAACGAAGGAGAGAATTGTGTTTTTAAACTAATCAGATAAAACATTAAATAACTTGTATATGAAATTGTTGTGCAATCTGATTGGAAAAACTCTGGCCGCCGCAGTATAATATGACAGAATAAAAATGTTACGAGTTAAGTAGATATGTGCGCACAGTACTTACTGAATATGTGCTGCTTTATCCGTCACTGAAAATTACTCATTTTTCTTTTTAAGCCTTGGCCTTAAAGTCTTAGTGCAAGGACTTTAATAAAAATAAATTACACAGTTTGTAATTTTCATCTCCCACTTAAGTACACAAAGTTATACGTCAAACAGAATGTCCATAAATTACCTACAATAGCTTCCAGCGGCTCCATCCATCAGTTTCGCTTTCTGGCTGGCCTGTGCCTCGTTCTATCTACCAAACATCCGTTGTTATTTAATCATATTCCGTAACGAATTCATGCATCATTTCTTTCGCGCTGCAAAAAGTTCAAATGTGTGTGTTCTGTTTTAGGGACACGCGCTCTACATTCGTAAATATTTTTTATAGATTTTTGTCACAGGTCCAACAAAGGCGCAATTTTACATGTAGTTTTTTTTTGTTCAGTTCGTAAAGTTTATTTTCAGTTCCTCAATCGTACATTCCTAGTGGGTAGTAGGTACGTAAGATTCGCATTACCAACAAATATTAGTTTGAATCAGCTTATTTTCTGTTTATACAGTCAGGTAAATAAAAAAATTGCGTCTTATTTAACACAATTACCCATTACAGTTTAAAAATGATTCAGTCCAGTTTGAGTAGATCGTCTGGCGCTGAGGGACTGACACACCTGGCAAATTATAATAAAGGCTCGAACAAAACAATACCAGTAATAATTACCAGTTAACAATTACCAGTTACCAGACTGGAAGGACGAACAGTATAAGGCAGCTAGTGGTACAAGAAGCAAACCAGTTACCATGATAGGACATGATCTGTATTAAATGGTGAAACAACGTTCCCCTGACGTGCGTTAACCTGGCGCGGTTGCTACTTGTACTAACTCGTATGTATAATGAAAATAGTAGGAAGTTTTGAGAGTGGTTACATTCGCGGCGAATTTAATAAATTGGCTCAAATCAATCGTGCAACTTTTCAGTTGAGCTATTGGGAATCTATCCAATTTATTTTTTCGCAGCTATTGAAAGTTTAACACTTTTTGTTCCCTTGCTTGCTTTGATGGTTACTTATCTATAATACTATTAGTAAAATGTATGAAATGCTATCATCAAGAAAATTGTTAGCGTATAAGAAAGGCTTCCGGATTCCTCTGTCAGCAGGTATTCTAAAATAGTTTAAAGGGCTAAACAAGATTCAGATCTACTTTAAAAATTACGATGTTCAAATCTGGTGGATGAAATTTCATTAATACGTCAAATCATGATAATTCTTACATTAAATAGTAGCATTAATTACAGTTAACTACGGTTTCTATAAACCCGAATGTTCGTTATGTATGTGTTAGTGCGATAAGTGTGATAAGAGACTACTTAAAAGTGAAACAGTATCTTTTTTGATAAGATGTTTTTCAAGACCGATTCGATAAGATCTTCTGCAAGAAAACCAATTGATTTAATTAATTCCATATAATATGTATTTTGTAATGGCATCACCGGGAACGCAGACAACATTATAGGCGGAAGGATAGTTAGTCCGTTAACGTGACATCAACAATAAACAATAGCCACTTTTCAACAATTAGTTCTACTGGGTAAGTAGGGAAACATTAAATGCTATGTCGTACTAAAAGTAATGATTGGTGTGTTAAGGCCATCCGTTGCGAATTTAAAGTGTGCACAGCTGCACTCGTATGTGAGCTGATATTATTTATTGGTATTTAGATACTTGCTCGAGAAAAATTTCATACTGAACTTCGGAAAACGTAATTATCCATAATATATTTGTTGTATATCCAGAATGGAAGCAAAACCCAGGAAAATATTTTGCGTTCAAGTGCTAATACAACCCTTGTTTTTACATAAGGCGTAATTGGACAAACATTCTTAGTGTAGGTATACTTTTTCTTAGATGGTAAACTTTTCTCTGTAATACACCGTACACGTTTAATTTCCTACTAAAACTTATTTCGTGAGATAATTGAACATAAAGGCAATCTTATATTTATTATGTTATTCACGTCCATTAAGGAGAATGCAACAAAGGTTTTAGCATTCTTTATATTAGCGGTTTTCCTCTATATTGTAAACAACTGATTAAACATTGTTATTCATTAACCTATTTTAATAGTCACAAAGGATGCAATTAAAACTACTGCGGCACGGACATTCTTTGATAAGTATTTTAACGAAACTAATTGAAACAGTACTTCTTAAAATTCTTTATATTAATATTGAATAAAAATTATGTTTATTTAAACTAATTGAAAGTTCTGAGAACAATGATATCTAAACTAAACCTTGTTTAAGTGTTTACATAAAATATACATCGTTCCGTTTGTGGTTTTTGGTTTTTACATACTGAACTTAGGGGTATGAGCTATTTATGTAATTTTCACGTAGAACGACTGACTGACTGTTGAAGAAGAAGTGCCCGATTCTTGGACGGCTGACAATTATCTGACAGAAAAGTAAGTACTCTCGGATCTCGGTTCCATGCTTTCTGCAAATCAAGGTATCTTGGATTAGGACTAAGACTAGGACAGGAAAGGCTGACACAAATTTAAATTACTCACGCAACCGTAATTATTATTATTAGCAGAAAGCTCCTATATTCTTCCTATGTAAATTGGGTTCCATGATGAACTTTTATTACCTATACCTGTAAAGTGCCTCTGTTTGTGTTGATATCGCCTTCTATGGTTTTTAAATTATTAAAAGGTAGATTGTTACAAAACTTGTTCATGAATATTTGTGCGAGTGCAAATGCTGTACTGCAAAAAGGCTTCGCCTTACAGAGACTATGCCTTTACAAATTTTTAAAAAGAGGTAAATTAGTGAATGTAAAAAGATTATACTACAAGGAAGTTTTAAACTTAAGTTTGTTCTACCCGGCGCGGCGGCGGCAGGTAAGAATGGATGTTTCTTTTTCCGAGTACTAGTTTTATGATGGAAACACTGTCACGTGCTTTTCTATAAATAATCATGTTCTTTAGCTAAAGGATTGTTTGTATGTTTGAAAGTACTTCGTATAAAAACGACGTTTTTACATGAAATATTAAAACATCATACCTTTTCTCCAAATAATCTCTCTCTACTACACCTTGACCACAAAAATTATTAATTTTTTATATGTAGATAATAAATATCTATAATAGTTCTTGTGTGCTAAGTAATGTCCCGATCTTCTTTAACACGGGACTCGTATAGCCTTGTCCTAAAATAAACTTTTTCTCGTATACATAACATACATAGAGTGCACTTCGAGTAATATTTTGTATATTAGACCTTAAAGTTAGGTGCTCATGTTTATTAAATGTACGCAACGATGTACGAAAAGCTGGTTTCATAAACGTCGGAGAGTGTTAGGCGGAGCCGGGTCGTCTCGCTAATAGTTCGAAGCTGATCGCTCACGACACGAGGAAGTAAGGACCGGTTCTACCTCACGACCGACGCCGTGTCGCCAATGTACAGACATGCCATTTATTATAATATTTATAATCCCTTCTTTGACTGACACTTTACTACTAGCGACTCTACCTACATCTACGTGTTTTTGTGACGTAATTATTGAATATATATACAGTTATTAACAGCACCACCTATACCAGGAAGTCTCAGACGTTTTGCGTGTAAAGCTGTTCGTAACCCGTAGACCTGCATGACCGTATGACCTCTCGCTTGCAGCCGAGCGAAAATTAGTCACAACGGTGACTTACCGACGGATTGAAATATGTTTTCTTATATTGTTTCTCCACTAAAAATTGTGTACATTCAATGCTGCAATTAATACCTATCTCAAATAATAATTTCCGTGAAATTCTGTTTGCGCTTAGAATACACTGTTGATAGTACTTCATGGCGTGAAAAAGGAAGTTTTCTTCTAACGTTCTTAGTACTACTTGGACATTAAAGTAAGTCATTTGGTATCTACATACAAATTAATTCATATTTTACTGAAAATGCAACGAAAGTACTATAATACATAGATTTTAGCTACATGACTAAAACGGGTAAGTGTTCACCGGCAGTTGACTTCAGACATTCAAGGACAGCCGTGTAGGTTCGTGTGATCGAAAAGAATAACTACTTACTCCTCCACATTTTAAATAAGGTAGGTAGGTACTCATTATCTATTCTGTGCTAACAATCGCTCTCTGTGTAATAATTATGAGTTTCAGCGTGGTTCTCGATATTTTTTCACAACGATGGCAATACAGCATTAAACCATTGTCTAATAATAAATACCACGTTAAACTTAAGTTTGAACATTGAAAACACGGCGCGGCTAATCCAACCTTAGGGCCAAACACAGTGTTCAAGGCGCACAAGTCAGCTCGCGAAGGGCTTAATGGCAGTTGGAAAGGCTAGCGTCGAATTATAACAGCACGCACTAATTTGAATAATGAACAATGTTACCCTACAACCGGTTCGAACACGCGACCGCAGATCTCGCGAACGCTTTACGGCCCGGGATGCTGGCCTATAAACAGAGGGCCGTAAAACTTCTCGTACCTGCGAACCGGGCACAGCATCGCACCGCACACAAAGAGCCCACAGCCTCCGCACCTTAAAAAAGCTAAAACAAGGCGCGATTAATGGAGAACCCTATGATATTTTTTAGTAACGGTAAAAATAGACGACTTCATAAAATCCGCCCTTCTCAAAAAATAACAAAGAATATCGAAACTTGTATTCGTCTCGTGCTTAAAACAAACTCTATTCATCATCACCCGACCAACTTTTTTATCGCTGTCACTAAAATTGCGAAGTTACATAATTTAAAAACAAAGGGTCTGTAAAAAAAGGTGTACGCCCACAGATTTTTGGAGAGGAACAAAGCATATCTCGAAGCGTTGTTAGCTTCACCCGAGTAGGCACAGGCCCAGCTACTCGGAACATCACATAAATTGTATCCGCGAGTGGAAACAATAAGATCAGCAAAGTGTTTTTTTTAATTTTTTGTGTCGTCCACGAAACACTCTGTCAGGCGGACCATTGCATAATCTTCGGACTGAGATTTCGTTCGTAACTCAATACCGATCTTCGAACAAATGGTTTGCAATCGGTTTATAATATTCCACAAATAAAATAATTATTTCCTACTTTTTGAAGTGGATTTCAGAAACGTTGACGAATTACGATTATCGTGGTCACTGTCATTAGTAAAGATAGGCGGCTAAAATGTAATATTTCCTAGTGTTCACTCGGGGTCAGTCAGATAGTGGCATTAAGGACGTACCGCCACAGATTTAGTGATTGTAATTGGTAGTGCTCTGGGATGTAAGTAACTAAATACATCAATGGCTCCGGGTAAGTTTCATAATGCGACAGACTATCTGCGAGTAATTATATGTTTCTCACACACTCCCAAAGAGATAACGTTTTGTATTTTTTACGAACGTGTAGTGTAGAGAGCTCGCCATGGTGAATGGAATGATATTAAATTTTTTCTTCATTACGAATCCCACAGTAAAATTATCGTCCTAGATTTTAAAAATAATGTTTTTGCTGGATATATTATTATGATTATTATTATTAATTTTTTATTGTGTGCCTTAATCTAGGTTTTACCTAGTATAATATCTTAATTTCTAAGGATATACTTAGATATTATAGCAAAGTCTTTGTACTTAAGTTAAAGGATATGAAATCTGTCTTTTCTTTGACTCGTTAGCCACAAAAGACTTTTCTACACTACATTGCTTCAATAAAAGAAATAGCATGATTCAAATTATTTTTAAATACTTTCGTGGAAGTCTTAAAAAGTCGCGAGTCCTCTGTATTCCTTGAATTCTAAAATTGAACTCGTTCCTGTTTCTTATAATGTGCACGTTCAGATTTATCGATTGATAAACATTAATAATTCGACTCTTAACATCACTACTAGTTTAAAATAATTATCTTCAAAGTATTTAATATTCTATTTATACATTAAACACCGGAAGATTTCCAACGATTTAAAAACAAGTTCGTTCTTACGGTCGCTTGCTTGGTAGGTATACCTACTTGAAGGATCTGCGTAAAAAGTTCAGATAATAAAGACCTTTAAGAATCCACCCAAGTTTCCAGGAAACGGGCAAGACGTTTTTAAACAAGTTTATCTGCGGATTGTTTTCGCTTTCGAACAGATAATTTTGTGAGGCCGTACACTAGAGCTTATCGTCGACACCATTCATTAATTACGCTTATCGTCCAAAACTGGGTTGCGGTTTACGATAAAAAATATTTATGTTTTATGCTCGTCCGCTTTTTAAGTCCGCAATTATATACTTATAGATACTGCCTCACCCTATCACAGTATGTGACCCCTATGCCCTATGATGACGTTAAAAACGTGAGTCAATTTGGGGGCTCATGTGCTCATGTGCTGAGGATGTCTGTCTACATACGCCCTAGAAAACGTAACACATGTATTCAATTGAACACTATGAACTCACTATGATCGTTTTTCTTCTTTTTATGTGGTGGAATTTCAAAAAATAATATCTAAACGCTTTCACTCTCACATCCGACACTAGAATTCCCTGTGTTGCGGGTGGCGGGCACATACATAAAACAACACTATTTAACAACCCGAGAACAAACATTTATCCGCCTAGATGGTTAGTGGTAATTAAGTTTGGTTAGGTAAAGATTAATTTCACTAATAAATAAGTTTATTATGTAGTGCCCGATGATAATATTATCTTAACATAAGGTGACTGTGATTAAGTTGCAGAGATGTAACTAAACGTACCAATAGGTATCTACATAGTTACAAAGTTTGTACACGGTCCGATCCGAATCGGATGACAAATGACAGACGTTAGATAACGGAGCAAATCTATTTATTAGCAACACTGGTCTGACGAAGTGACCTCGTTATTTTATTGTACGGGAGCTAAATGAAGAATAGTTATTGGGTTAGTGTATCTGCTATAGTCGGCGAAATGTGATCGCAAGCACATTCAATTGCCTCAACTGGTAGAGTTCCGAAAACAGGATGTAAATACGAGAAGATCTAAAAGTGAGTATAGATTTGAAAATAATCTAATGTGTATTTTGTCCTTAGGTAACGGCGACAACATAGTACGCCTAGCCCTTCCAGCTATAAAGAATTATTAACATGTTCTTCGCCGCCCGCGCCTTCGCGCCGGTCCGTCATGAAGGTCCGGCAGGCGAACCCAGTGGAGAAACACACTTATCGAGTGCGTTGCGAATTGTACCGAATGCGTCGAATCTGCCCCGGCAGATAGCCTCTTATCGCTCGCACCAACATTTTATGCTCGATAACAATAAAATCGTTCAATAACGGCCATCGAGCGTCTGGTATTTGCATACATTGTACCGAATTGTACGTAACGCATTTCCATATTTACTCATCCTCTTTTCTACCATTTAATTTTTGTGACCAGCTATGCCAGCCAGCTAACATCAGTCTCGCCCTCAACCTCAACTAACTTGTCATACAAGAACTGTCAAACTGATCAATCACGTGGCCAGTGGTACAGTAACCCCTATAAAGCTGACCCGGTGGCTAAAATTGGAACTAGCTCACTTTTACTTACATTTTCTGTTATATTGGTCGACGACAGCGACACCGTCAGCTGTTACTGTTAGTTACCAGTTCACATAATTTTGCAGATTTATATCGTCGGCTAGCTCAACGTTGAGTGTGTTTTTAGCGAATGGCACCCCAGTAGCTTCCCTGACGTCACATTGGGAATGCTTTTGTTGTTTTCTGCCGTGAACCGCAAGACTGTATTTCACCACCACCGCAATAACGTTTCTTGTATGTGGGTATGAAATGTTTATGATTAAAGGGTAACAATACGGTTACGGGGCAGTGGTCCAAATTACAATACCATACGTTACCAACGCCGTTTATCTCTCGTTGTTTACTTTCAACGCGATCTACTCTGTACTACGAAAGTATTAATCGTAGTACTATTGAGTTTATTTATAGCAGGGCTACTAAAAATATAATTGTAGGCCAACGACTTCGGTCGTAGCGTCCACTCAGTCCACAATTAGCCGTCAGTTGACCTCACGCGCCCCGATGGAGGCGCCTGCAATGATGTGCGTGTTCCCATTCGTGCGAAACTTCCTTTTAAAATAGCACTATTCACTATGGTATGGGCTGGCTAGGTTACAGCCTGCAACTCATTAGCGGTCTACTGCAGGGCACGGATCTCTCTTTACTAATGCGGAGACCTGGAGCGTACTCCACCACGCTTTAGATTGCTGCAGCGGTTAATGCCCTACTCGAATGTCGGAAGTTTTCGGGCCGCCCGATGGCTACCGATAAGGTTTAACAACTGTTATTTAAGGATTGCAACCAGAACTCAGAAAAACCGCTTCTGAAATGTTTTCCACTTTGCGGGACTTTGTCCATCGATTACGGTGGACACTGGGCGCGCGACTATGAGCGTTTCGCTTTGATTGCTCTATATGTACGTAAAATCGGTTCCTTATAATAAGATCAAGCTCTCCAATGGGCTCATCCAGTATTATGTGTATTGCCAAACTGGCGTAGGTACTCCGTGTGTAAACGTTTAGTTAGGGGATGGTTTAAAAAAATCCTTTTCCGCAGTGTTCAAGGTACATTTACATCAAATTTCACTTAAATCCGTTTAGCAGGTTTTGCATGATTCAATCATGAAAAATATGGGTGGATGTGATCCATGGTGGGTCCATAGATCAATCGGCACAAACTACGTTATAACTGTAGTAAAATCATTAGTTTATAAACTTCGTGCTTACGAGTTTTTTTTATTTTATGCCAAATTAGGACACTGGATATGGCAATACTGTTCGTATAAAATTTCGTCACGTGCTGATGTTGCCATAGATCGTGACCTTGATTCCTTCCTCTATTAACTCGCTGCTGGACTTCGTGATTCTACTTAAAGATTCAAATTCGCCACTTGTCGTTTGTCATCGTTTAGAGAACTTGTTTTGCTCGAGTATGCTTCAATTCTCTCTATGTTCGTTGCATAAGCACTTTACATACATACATTTTTTCGAGTGCCTCCTTAACACATCTTGTCTATTTTACAACTGAGATACAACGCCTGTTATTTAATTTTTTCGATAATATAGGTGAATATCTGGTAGATAAAATGGGAACCAAATTTTTTGAATGTATTATGATATGCGGTATCAAAACAATTAACCACAATTAAACATTGAATATTTTTTAAGTGAAACAATGTTGAATCCAAAAATATTATTTTTGTTCTTTCGCATTTTAGTTAAATTCTAAAACTGCAATCATTCTTATTTTTCTAATTGAAGAATTTAGTAGTTAATTCTAACATCCAATAACATTGCGAATGAATGAAAATTTATGTAAGATCATCAGGTCACAATATTTATACTAGGTATGAATATTACCATATATATTATTATTATATATATTATTTTATATGATTACTTCAACAACTATTAAGTTAGCAGAAATCGTTCAACGTTTGATGTGTAATACATTGCGCTTTTCAATTAGTATATTAATATTAAATATTTTTTTGACTATATTCATTTTGCAGACTTAGGGACTTTCATTTATATTGTGTACTGATTTGTACCCAAAACGGGATAAGTACCTTTTAAACAAATTAATTAGAAACACGAAAAACTCAGCTTCCTGGTCTTTTTAGAGTTTGAGCAAAAACGTTAACCGCCTTGTACTGCGACTCAACCTCAACGCAGTTACGTGGTCGCTATTTAGTTCACTATCAAAAAAGTATATCAAGCTGAATTGTGACGAAACTCATGAGCGCGGCTTTTTGTTACGTGCGCGGAAGTACGAAATTGCACTGACTTGCGGCTTACAAATCCTATAGTAGGTATAACTCATTAGGTGCAATTCGAATGGGCATTAGAGAGAGCTATATTTCGTTCATAATAATACAGAATTTATGTCTTCATTACTTACCGAAAATGATATTAGAAGTTTTGTATATGTAATTATATTTGAAAAACCGCAACTTAGTTCGTGTTGTTTAGGTATAGACCTAAGTACAGTATACAGTTACTTCGTTTATTCAACAATCGAAATAAATGAAGGCACACATAAAATCCATAGAACTCGAGTTTCTCCACATGTAGAGCCAAAACACTCCCCTCCCCGGAACAGTTCCAATACCTCAGCGAAAATATGGCGCGAAAAGAGTAGCGTGGCGCTAGTAGGTTGCCACCAGCACGCTACGCTTGGATCAGGCGGACTTGTTCCGTGCAAACGCTAAACACAGGAGCAATGACGGTACGCTCGTGTACGAGTAATAGGATAATAAAAATATTCATTTGTATGGAGTGTCACTGGTCTGACAGTCCCAATGCCTTCTTATTGCAATAGTAGGTACTGTAGTTTCACTTTTATATAAATGGTAAGTGCACGAGTACATACTCGTAGTTACAGCTAACAACACTAACAGCGCCAGTCGCACTTCCTGCACATAGTGGCAACAGCCATCGTACGGTTAGGTAGGAGCCGGTCTGGTTTTGCAAGTAAAAGTGCTTGGTAGTCTAGTTATTTACTGTTGCGACACTATCACTAAGCACAATGCGCTAAGTGACATTCATTATTCGCTATTCCAGTCCAACAGCTGTTTCGAGTCGGGGGCCGGTTCCCTTGATTTGTTACGTTAATTTCATGTTGCTACCAAATTCACGAACTAGCAGCTTGTAGCTGTCGCCTTATTACAATTTTCTGTTTCGTAATTAACATAGAACTTGCCACGTTTACAAATTACCGTTTTTGTCGAAATACTTAGAGTAAATACCAAATACAAACTGACTGGAACCAAGTTTATCACCCGACTACGTCAGAATCAGGGCAATGTTTTTCGAATGTTTGTATGTATGTCTATTTCTTTTTCACACTGCGTAGCGTAAAAAACATTTTTATAAACAAGGTTGATCTGTGTTGGTATCTGAAGTGTATGAAGGGACACTAATTTTGGAAAAAATAATATGACTGCCGTAAGTCGTAATTTTTTGTTTGCATGAATCATGGCTAATTAGTAAGTTTAACTGAAATGTACATATTGTACAAGCGTGTTCTCCGCCTAAAATACCTTTTTTTCTCTTGATATATTTATATTAAAACCTTGCTTTTTTCTTTTCCGTTAATTTGATGTCCTAATAATCTAATCTAATT
>DWLO01001153.1:0-16031 GCA_018245335.1 Dalla quadristriga
GCCGGGTTATGTGAGATTTTTACCCACTAAAACCCCCTCGACAGCCATCCAGCGCATGTAGGAAGGCTCCGGGATCTTAAAAGACTATAAGAGCCCTAAGGTATATTTTAAAATAAGGACTTCATAACTTTTGGAAACAATATTTCATCTGATTAGTTTGCAAAGTCCACAGACCCGTCACGCTCATTACGTTTAACCCATTTATTTATAGGAGGTAATTAAATAACTTGGACGGTATAATAAAATTAGTCTGCCTTTCTAAAACATCATTTCGCATTAAGAACAGCTTTTCGTACATTAAATTTGCTTAGACATGCCCTGAAGGTTAATGTCCATGTTTTGTCTGGAACTGAATCTAAATTACTTCAACGGAGTAAAATTGAAACAAAAAAGGATTTTTTTTTAAATCTTTGCTAAGTTATAAAGAATTTTACTGTATTAATTTAGATAAAACCCTTTGTACAAAGTTTTATTTGTAATATTTTTTATTCAATTATGACACATAATTTTTACTTACTAGCTAAAACTTTTTAGGTCTAATTACTAATGAATTATGCCATCCAAAACATAAAAGGGAATTCTTATAATGATAATGAAATTCACAGAATGGCTAACTTGAATATTGAGTTTCCCACTTCACTGCGAATAAGTCAGGTTCGTGCGTCGCAAGAAAACGTTAAAAGATCTATACGTACATGACCATTATCCTTATGACAATGTATGTATGTATGTAGTATGCATGTGAGTATATTATGTACTTTATTCTTCTATAATAAATATTGGATAGAACGCTGCGGCTCCATCTTCCAGATCACAGTTTTCCAGAATTTAACTCCGACTATTTAGTTTAATTTCCCCAGATAATTCTAAGTGAATAAAATTACTTTTCCGCCGGATGACAGGCAGCTTCTGCGAATCAAATCTTATCTAGACGTGCTTGGAAAAATAGCACAAGTTGTAAATCAGCTCACCGTAATGCCAGTTACATTTCACGATACCTAAGCGCAATTTAATACAAAATAGACAAATTAAAAAGTGATTCATCAGCATCAACAGCCTATAGTAGTCCACTGCTGAACTAAAGACCTCTCCTAAAAATAGGACGATTTGCCCATAATTACCACGCTGGGCAGGCGGGTTGGTGATCACAGTAGATGGTATTTGCTTGCTGCAACAAAGAACGCCTACTCGTCCCCAAAAAAAGTGACTACATGTTTTTTATATGATGAGAATAGCAAACGAACATGCAGTTCCTCCAACTATTTACAGGTACATCTGTAACAAATGTCGAAAAGAACTGTACGAGGGAGATAGTAAGTGTTAATTAATGTTCTTAATAATCTTAATTATTGCCTACGTTGCTTTACTTTGCTCTCCTGCTATTGATTGCTAGTCTTGATCATCATGCAGCAATGGTTGGTAATTATGTACGAGTTTGCTTAATTCCTAATCCATTATTCATCTTTCATTACAGTCCACTCTCGCTCATAAAGTGTTTGATATCTTAATAATATTTAGAGCATCTTTCTATGGTTTGAGTAAGATGATAGTAATAATTAATAAATTAATGAATACTCTTTATTGCGTTTGCCAGGTGGTAGGACTTGTAGACAGGTTGTGTCGCCTGGGGTGTGAGTGTCAAACAATTTGGGTTGTAGCCTAATCGCCGGACACACTTATAGATACAAGTTGCTATGTAGCAACGCAATTGTGACCTACTTTGATCAAATGGCTCAACTCATAGTGGCCCACAGCAGGGAACGGATCTCTCCTCACGACTCTGCTCCAATGCGTATTGGTGGAAGGGTTGGTGGCGAACCCGAGTGTTGGAAGATTCCAGGCCTCCGACAAGGCTAAACGACTGTTATCTAACGATAACAACCGGGACCGACGGCTTAAATTACGTGTCAGGGTATGTCGATCCGCCTGCTGTTATTATATTACATAGGCACGGTGAGATTACCGTGTCTCACACGTCATCGTACTGGTGTGTTCTACTTGGCGCTCTGTAGAAACTTGCAGACCTTACTTAAAAACTAGATGTGACTTGTTGCTCTGTCGGCGTAACAATACTTACTCTTTAAAATGCTCGTCGCTTATTTTGAGGAATTCAGCTTATATTTTTACCTGGTGACCTGTACTACAGGTTTTGGAAAAAAAACCAAATCTCTCACAAAGTTAGGTTTTGGATTAATGTAATTTGCCTCGTTTGTTATTAGCCCTAGATTAAAGGCCTTTTGTGAAAGTAAATAAATTGTTTACAATAAAACATTAAAAAAAATTTGGCCGCGTCTCCGCCCGCGTATAATTTCCAAATACCTATATCCTACAGAAAAAGTGCACTTTACCAGGATAAAAAGAAGCATACTGTCTACCTTTATCCTTAAGCAAAATTATCCCATTGTATTGTAATGTATAGTTACGATAACTAGCAGAGAAGCAACTGCTCCAGAGTTTGCTTAAACTTTTCAATCGGCTATACTTCAGTCAATATACATAACAACATTTGGGTTGTAAAACATACACAATAAAAAGGCATGCAACCGTGAGAAACGCTTAATATTAATAATTTATTGCAATAGTTATGGTTCAAAGGTCTTCCCATAATTTACAATTAACCCATCACATTGGCTTAGATCAGCATGCAACATTTTGGTAGGCAAGTGTGAGGTCAATTACCTCAACTATAAGACGCCTTTGTCATATAATAGTAATGTATTAAGCTTTTATTCGATCAGCTGGGATCATAATCAAATAACTTACATCACACAATTCCTGTTTACACACATACAATACAATGAAAATGAATTTTTACAATTAATTAATAACATGTAAGTAATTATTTTCATTCAATTAATTTTCCAGTAAACATAATTCTATCAGTAGGTACTTTGACCGACTTTGAATTGGGACTGTGGTACTGCTTTTCCATTCCAAGTCAATAAGCCGTACGACGGCAACAAAACATAATCATTGTTTGCTACTTCAGTAATAATAATAGCTATTTCCGAAGATTTCAGTCTAACGAACTAATCAAGGATATATAAATCATTAGATTTAAAATATCCGTTATAATCACTACTTACATGTAAACTTCCTTCAAATCAGCAGTTCGTAGGTACCTACCTACCTACATTTAGACCTAGTTTTCGTACACTTAAAGCTATTAACAGTATGTAATGCACAAGCTAGAGGATGCAGGAAGTATGCTTCAAGGAGTAACAGAAAGAGCAAACATCAAAATTAACATCCAATCAATTATTATTATTTTTAAACAGGCATTGAGCAAAATATTATTAGAAGATATCTCCTTATATTTAAACTGAAACAAAGGAGCGCAAAAAACAAACGCAATTTACAAATTTCTTTATTTATTACTAGTGGAGGCCCGCGGTGCTCTTCGCGTTGTTATAGTTTAAACCACATACCCATGGGTTCAATGTAAACAAACAGCAATCTATCTCTATCTCTATCTATCTCATGACCTACCGAAGTAGGAGGCCGAAATTCATACCATCACAGCAGGTGTGTAGGTTCAAACCTGAAGGTAAAAACTTGATGTACTTATTGTATCTTTAAATATAAACATATATAGTTTAATAATGTGCACGCATTGCTCCGTAATAAAGCTTAATGTTACCCAGAATTATTCCCTTCATGTTTATTTAGGGTATAATTTTAAATACCTAAGCATTATTCCGCCGTTTGTGGCTATTTGTCATGAATGCTTCCGTGCTCGCTTCCGTGACACGCTAGACTCTAGTTATTATCATTACGTAGCGGTCGTTAATCTTGTTGGGTGTCTTAAAACTTTCGACAATTAAGATCATCAACTGTCACTTGGCTCCAGTAATCCAGAGCAGCGGACGTCGATAATACCTAGTTCGCAATAACAAACTCACCAGGCGTAAGTAGGCGTACATTTACAAAATATGAATCTAAAAAGAATATATGGTCAAGATATATGCACGAGGATTCCCTGGTACAAGAGGACTAATGAACCTGAGAATGATTTTTTTTAATTTTAATAATTGTATTAAGAGCTTTGTCGTAAAAACGACTATGCCGCCCTGGTATCTTAAGCTACACTTATCAATTGTAATTATAATTGATATGTAGGTACTAACAGTAAGTCTATCAAATATTTGCTCTATTTATAGTCAGTTTGTAAAGAATTCTGACGGACACTGACAAAGGTTCCGCCAGAACACTGTTACAAATGCCTATCAGACAGCGGTGTAGACCAGCTCGAGCCCTAAGGCAGCTGACACACAACCAGACACCACCTGAGCATGAACAACTTGATACAGAGGTGGATTTATCAATGGTATTATCAATTATAGGTCTTAGGTGTCAACTTGGTCTACCGTCAACATTTTACAAATACCACAATCATATTCTCTATCAACAAGCACCTGAAGGTTCTTGATTTCATTGTAGATTGAAGGCCGGCACTAAAACAATATCATTAAATAGGTACTATACTTAGTTACTCACGCAAAACACATAATTCGCTCGGCTCATGTTCGTTGAAATAATGTTAGCGCATTGTCTGCGTTTCTATTTGCATTCACGGCATTGCAATAAAGAGTAGGTATTTAATTAGCTACACATCACACATATTTGCGTGTTTGGCGTGTTTTTTATCAATATAACTTTATATCCGAGTACGGATAGTTTTAATCTAGATTGCATGTCCACGAACTTCCTATTAGAAATTCTTGGGAATTAGGTACTGTAAAGAGATTGGCATGAAATAGCTAGCCACTGTCGGCGGTGCTGCCGGGTGAACGAAATAAACAAGAGTGAGGTTGAGAACAGTATGTGAAAAACTGTAACATATTTTAGTATGGAACGATAAAGAACAGTTCAGAATCTTCTATCTATTATAAAAGATCTCTTAAGGTACTTTTCTGAGTTTAATACTTTGTTAGATGTAAAATTGTGCCCTGTCAAATTATGAAGAAGGGTTCAGAGCAAATTCTTCAGTGAGCTCTTTTTCACTTGACTATGGTACCTATGGAGTTCTTCAAAAAAGGCGTAAAAGAGCTCTCCTTCAGGACATGGCTCATTGGCGATCCCTGTGATCTTGCTAGCATTCATAATCGGCGACGACCACGTATGACTGTTTCCTAGCCCTTCAGCCATAAAAATCGACCCATCAAAGCATTTGCCTGTGCTACTGCCAATTTATCGTAAGTTCTTCCGTTCTGTGTTCTTACGTACTGAAGTGGACCCTCAACCCAACCCTCATCAGGCTTTAAAGGTTGCCACTCCGATTAGCTCGAACGACGCCGACGTAGCAAGCACTATTCCACGTTAACTTGCTAACGCTGCGAGATATGTGTATTATTTGATCGCCATCCTACCTGAAGGAGCTTTTCGAGTTTCCGAGTAGTACGCACGATCGCGTTTTGCATTCAATTGAGAAACTCACGCTATCCACACCATTGCACTGTACCATTCCACTGTAACTTAACTTAACTTACGAAAAACCGATGTTGGTAACGTCGGTACGACTTCGGAATGCTTTGCGAACATTAGTTCGCCATGTCAATTGTCTCCTTTACGGGACTTGAAAAGTACTTGTATTATAATACCGGACTATACCTTATCATTTACTCAAACATCTATCTTATATTATATCTTCCTTATCTCTTAATCCTTTATCCTTTATTTTCCTCTTCATCCGATGTTTACGGATATTTTAGAACGTATATTTCTATATTATTAAAATTCTATTTCTATCTATTTGTATCACTACCAATCTTTCAATCTACATAATCCCGCATTTTCCTTATCCACTATTTAAAGATTGCCTGGAAGAGACCGTTTTAAGCGATGAGACCGCCTTTTGTATATTGTCACTCTGTTTTTATGTAACTGTACTTTGTATTTTTATTATTTGCTATACAATAAAGAGTTATTGTATGTAAATAATATGGTTCACATTCGAGCGAAGTGGCACAAACCTTCACACAAAACTAAACATAGCTACACTAGTACCTACTAGCAGTGTCAGAAGCGGCAGCGATCTCCCGGCAATCTATTTCCCTTCTCACCTTTTCATCGACAGTACCTATTTTCATATAAACCCGGACCGTGAAAAGTTAATAAAGGTTGGCTTACACTATTTTATTTATATTCGAGCGTAGGTTGAAATATCATAGAACTCTGGACAAATACATTTTTTTTAATCTTACTTACATCTACGTGTACCTACAGAACGGGCATATTGAATGTTTTGGATCATAAGTGGAATTTGAATGAGAATTCGTCGAAAATTTGTTTTTACTACAAAATTATTGATAAAGTCCGAGTCGAATTCGTGCACTAGAGTTCACCTTCCAAGTTCTATAGGATAGAAAACAAAATTCCCAAATTGACGTAGAGCTTTGTGCTGGTTGGTACAGGAACAATCCACAATTAAATTGAATTAAATTTAATTAGCATTGAACAAGTCGGAGGCAGTGCGAGACCGTACGTTAGCTCTTCAGTTTCTGGTTGCAAATAGTACAAATAGTACAAATAGTACGAATGGCCGCTCAATGGTACGAAGCGGTGAAAGCCGAATGGTTAAGACTTCGGCCTCCTACTAGCGGGACTGGGGTTCAAATCCCATATCTTTTTGCTCCCATTCTTCTTTGTAGCCCTGAATTACAAAATAAATAATACTACTTCCCTGTCTATCCGAAATAAAAAGTGTTGTTAAGTATACAAGTCATAGTATAAGTGGCGACTGTTGCGAATCACATAAAATATCTCCTACGAAATATTTTGGAAAATATTTTCGTGATTTCTGACTAGTTTAGTACTCTAACCTCAGTTATTCCGATAGTCTTGATCTTTATTAGAATTAGGAATGATTAGGAATTTCTTTGGAAAGAGAACAGCAGTTTTTGTCGAAGACCAATCCCAGCCAGAACAGTTTTAATCCTCAAGCAGCGATTTCTTCAAGACAACCTATAGACAAACTATATCAAAAATCTAGTCTACTAAACCGTACATCGAGTCGAAGACACTGGCTTTGTCTAAAGCCGGGGCAAATAGGTCAAGGGGTCTGCTCCCGACATAATCCTTGATTTTAGATTTTCGAGTGAAGTGCTTTGCAACTGGATCGCTCGGCTGGATCATTATTTTCACGGGTCAGATCCACAGGGAAACATTAAAACAGAAATTTCCAGCAAGGGTGAAACATAATTTTTATTCCTTTTTTTATTACAAGGGTTAAGTTCGTTAAACTGTTTTAATGCCATATTTTTCACATATAACTATTTCGTACTGTGTTGTCAAGATTGATAAATTAATATAGAGTAGATAATGTAGATTAATATTGATATTTTTAGGATGCGTACTTTAAAAGCCCGAGGCCTCCATTTTCAATGGAATAAAATGAAAAAGGGCTCCACTCAGCCTTTTGTGCTGGTTTTTAGTGCGAACCGGTATGTTGCATTGTTCGTAGTAGTTCTGACAAAACACGACATACTTCGATTACTGAAAGATTATTTCGTCATTTCCAACCAGCTGTCAACGCTAAAAGGCTAAAAAGCGTCTCGATGCGCTGAAAGTTATCCATATACAGTATACACTCTGAAAAGGTTTACTTAAAGTAACCGTACGTTTTTTTGAAGAAAAAATCAGATGAAGGAAAAATAATCAGAAGACGGGAGAATGTTGTTAATGTAAATAAGACACGAATAATACAGCACCCAGTGCTTTGATATAAGAATTACTCCTCGTAAAATGTTACTGGGCGTTACGAGTGCTTTTGAAAAGCATAGCTTACTTATTATATTTTAATCTTATTTCTCTGAGCACCAGCCGCGCGCTGTGTACTTACATGATTATTGTGCCTTTTAGTGTTTTCGACCTTAGATTTAAACAATTATTTGCTACAGAAATTACATTTCTTTGTTACAGAAAAATCGGACAAGAACAGTAATATTTTCTTTTATGTACGATATTTAAGTTCAGTTTTGTATTCCATGCATGAACATTGCGTACTTAACCATTTAATTTGTATGTTCACTGCTACCTATCCCTCTTCCATATGAGTTCTCCATGCTTAAGGTTGTCTGGAAGATGTCTCTTAGCGATTAGACCGCCTATTGTATACATGTGCTGTTATTTCTTAATTTGTATATTCTGTCCTGGTGTACAAAAAAGTGTTGTATTATATCGTATTGTAAGATGTAAGTACCTACTCTATATATATTTTTTAATCTTTCACCACCTCAACCTCTTACAATACAATTGTATTGTAAGGAATAATGATTATATTAAAAAAGTACATACACGTATACAATGATAGTAACGTTACGAAGTAATTGTCGGAACTTTCGTTTGCACTTATGCGCAATTTTCCCGAAAATCTACCCGTAAATCGATAGTGGTATTTTCTAGATCGACAGCGACTCAAGCCTTGATAGGTATTTGATAACACGCCTGTCGAGAAGCACTTGAACTGCTGGAAATTAATGGAACGAACTCACGGAAGCTTTAAAGTTAGTTAGTAGTAAGTAGTCTTAAGTGGGGAACTATTACAGTTAGTAGTACGGGAAACGGAACTAACACAATTTTAAACTCCGAATTACTTAAAAGCTTCCCGAGTCCAAGATATCGGAACAAATACACCTATTTATTGTTCTCTATGCCGGTTCTTTTATATGATGACACATTACAAGATAAAATTGCAACCCAAAAACTAAGCAGCAAACCATAAGCACAGTTTTCAGGTTTATATCTAATGAAGGTTTTTGCGGGCTACACTTATACAAGAGGCGGCCATCTCAGTCCTCAGGGATAGCAACGCACCTGTGACTCTTTCTTATAGGACACATTCTAGCAGTTCGATTACTAATATTTACTAACAGTACTAACTCATTAAAGCACTCCTAACACGCACAGTCCCCACCACATTCGTAATAACGAATAAATATCAACCAACTAATATTATACTAACAGTCCCTCGTTCTATTTATCACTATTTATCCATGGGTGGCAGTGGATGGTATGAGTGCATGCCCGTTTTAACCTATAAAATTTTTGAAATAAAAAAAAAATTGTAGATAAGGTTATTCGACAACAAAATTTGACATCATAATGAATCTTAGCAAGTCTACACCTGATAGGTATCCGAGGGAAACCTTCGAGGAGCCGAAAACAAATTGTATTCTGAATTCGTTATCAGCGGAACTTGAGTTGCGGGTGTTATCTGCGCTTCTAAAATAGCCCGGTCCGTTCATTCGTCTTGCTGCGATATAGATCGAAGCTCCTTTGAGCTCCCCTGAAACCGATACGAAGGCATGTCGAAAGGTCAAGGCTATTGAGACACTTCTTAAACGATAATGAATAAAATTGTCAACGTTATCCATTGACAAACAGTGTACTTCGTAGACCTGACAGCAGTCGTAGGGGAGGCCTATCTCCAGCAGTGGACTTTTAAAGGCTTTTGATGGATGGATCCACATAACAGAGATTTTTTTATCTGTATCGTTGCACCAACCCATCATGTCACCATTGTCACCAACGAATACTATGGTGTCGCTATGATGGATCATATTCTGGAAAACTTATAGGTCCTACATTCTGTGTGGATCTTTCCAAGTTCTACTTTCCTCTTACGTAGAAGGTTGTGAAAGCTTTCATACAAAAAAGTTACCAACTTTCATCAAGAGGATTTTATCTGCAGGAATATATGACGCGCAACCAATTTTAACGGATTCGGCGCGCACCCATTATGCTTGTTTTAAGTTGCACCATTGTAATTATTATTCTGTGACCGTACGTTTGAAATTAATTGGTGCGGCGGTATAATTTCCACTATCACGTAAACTTTCATTAAACTGAGTAGTGCGCGGTAGGTGGCGTTAGTTAAATGTTACTGTCAGAATTGAATCAGCTTTCATGACCTGAGTTCAACGATCTAAGACAGGCAATTTATTGCACTAGAGGGACTACTCAGCGAGCGCTAATTAAACAGTGTGATGGCACGAGTGAGCATTTCCATTAAAACTTCCAAATTTTAAAATGGATTTGGCAACGCATTTTTGATGAAATTGTACCAACCTGTAAAATTTGTAGTACTTGATTGTAGCAAGTTTAAACATGACGGAGAATGTTCTATGTTATTATTTTCTATCTACCTACTAGTGAGGCTGAAATTTTTGAAAAGGTGAATGTGACATGGTCTATGAACTAATGTCACAACGTTGTTTTTGGGACTTTTTTTGTTTTGTTTTTTATTTATATTTTTTTATTATATTTCTTTTATTTATTTTTTTATATTTTTTATTTATTTTTACTGCTCGTTAGTTTGGGACACACCAGTAATGATGTAAAAAAACCTTTAAATTTTTAACTGCCCACATTGGAATAGTACTGAAGATAACGAACACTACTAAAGAGACATTATTGCACATGTAATAATAAAAAAATGTGTGACAGGTTAAGATAGCAGTTATGTGCATGAAACTCAACGATGAAAGTACACGTGCAGTGTACCTATCTATCTATCATCACCTACCAGCTACTGAATTGCGTAACGCAAAGCGATGCGATTAGTATCGCATTCATCTGATTATTCGTGCAAATTTGAACTTTAAAGACGGCGGTCGGAGTTGTTAAAGTTCAAATTTGTTCAAATCAACCTGCAGAGACACCTCTGTCGCCGATTGCTGCAAAGTAGTTTAAACGCAACTTTATAACAATGGATTTTCGCAACACGCCTGACAACAACGCCTACAAAATTACCGAACATAATTTTTTGTTATTTAACGCTACGCAACGCAACGCAGTAAAATAATGACATGTCCATGACGCTTAACACACATGACCCTTTTTATTAACGAACCCGGCAATCCATGTTGCAGTAAAATAATGACATGTCCATGAAGCTTAACACACATGACCCTTTTTATTAACGAACCCGGCAATCCATGTTGCAGTAAAATAATGACATGTCCATGACGCTTAACACACATGACCCTTTTATTAACGAACCCGACAATCCATATCGTCAGTTGGAGGGTTCGAAGCGCTGACACTGTCAATTAACTGCACTGAAGTGACTACGTAGTACCCAAAGGGTAATTAGAAGTTATCTCGAAATAACCTTTTCAATATCGTTGCTATTGTGAGGATCCAACGAATGTAGAATCAATATAATGCAGGCCTAGATTTTTTATTATTATCATAATAACTAACCAACAGTTTTCGAATTTTATAACAATAAGCCAAGCGCATATGCAATAGACCAAATACAAAACAATTTATAGGTACTTCAGCAATCCTTACTAACTTTATATGGGAAAGTGTATTTGATGGTTTGCCGGTTTGTCCTTCTTTCACGCTGCAACAAAGCGATGTCGACGTGATTTTATGCACACAGGACCGCAGAGTAACATACTTTTCATCTTGAAACGCACGGTTACTCTGGGATATAAGGAAATATTACGCAGGCGGAATTATCGATATTTTATTACCACGTATGATCATAAACATATCCTTATACCAACCAAACGTATTAAATCCAGATACAAGTTAACCTACAATAACTAGGGTGAATACAATCGATACAACTGTGAATAGGGAAATCTGGTTCAAACCGAAAGTATTGCAAAAATTACGGTTGCACGATGGCCGTTAAGCTATAGCTACACGAGCGACATTTTGTCATCCATCAAAATGAATAACTTTCTACAATTTCCCGTCGCGTAATGAAATCCCGTCACACAGTTCATTTCTCGTTGGAAATTCAAACGGACGTGCCGGCCTTATTGTTGTCTTACTTATGTAACTATTGTAACCGTGCCCTAATGTCAACTCCCGTTTTGGAATTTTCGACCCTATTACCTCACGAAAGGGTTTAGGATAAGAAGGGCACAACTTGTTTGCTGGACGTAGGGCAATTATGCGCGCGGGCAAAATTAATTAGCGTCTAACATTTTTCATTATGGACAATAACAAAGTTATTGCGAGGCGAGACGCAGTTCGCGCGTTTAATACGTGGCTTGTTTGCAAATGCGAATAGATTATTAAATTAAATAAATGTCGCTGGAGACGCAATGCTACGTTTCTTTTTCAAAAATAAAATTACCTACACACTCCTGAGGACTGCCTAGGATACACTGTGAAGCGGTCGGTATGAACATGTGTGCCACGATCGGGAGTGGAACCTTGAACGGAAAAATTATGAATGGCTGGACAAGGTTTTATCGGGACAGTTTTAGCAAGCGACATCATTATTTATTAAGGTCCAGATTATGAAACGATGTCCTTAAGATTGAACTTTCCGAATATCCAAAAACGATACTGGGGATCCTTGTAATGGTATTGTTACGACCTTTGAAAACTTTGAAGCACCAAACTTTTGAATTGAGTCCTTCAAATGTGTTTAAGATCTTTCTTTTCTTCTGTTTCACTATAAAGAAATATTACAAAACTGCGAGAGCTTCCAAGTAAACTTAAGAAAAATAAAAGAAAAACGTTTGTTGATTACTGTTGGTTTACAAATCATGTTTCAACAAATAAAAAGTTCACAATACATTATTCTGGCATACAATAATTTTCTCGCCGGTTTGATGTAAATAATGTATTAGTACTTTTTAGGATACTCGTGTAGCTAGCCTTAAATATGAAGTATTAAATGTATTTCAATGCTAATATGTTTAGTAAATTAGTAACTTAGTAAATTAGTAACTTGTAATTGGACTATTATTATACAGGGTGTATTTTCGAGACGGGGCAGTAAACGCATGTACCTTAACCGTTGCAGCTACCGGAAAACGCTCTGAGAAGACCATCCTTAATTTTAAAATATTTTGACCTGCATGCACAGATTTTTGATAAGGCACAAAACTAACTACCAAAAGATAATTTTAATCAACAGATTACAGTAAGGCTGTGTTCAGCAACGAAGATCCGGTATCAAATATTCTCTATGGTGATTTCCCAGGGGACGGATTTAGCTGTGTCCTGGGCTTTAATACTTGCTTTGGTCGCTTTCATTCTAGTGTTGCTGGAATTGCTTTATAATAATTGTTTCCTGTTACAACACTTATACAAGAGACGACCATCTCAGTCATCAGGGATAGCAACGCATCAGGGATAGTAATACTTTTGTGACCAGCTTTAAATAGGACTAATGATGAGTAACTGGGATTCCTGATATATACTAACAGGACTAACTTATACTTAAGTTATGCTTAACTTATACTAACAAATACTTACCAATTAATATTTATATGAATATCTTATACTAACAGGCTCAACTAACTGCCCAACAGTCGTATTCGAGGATTGTCACAGATGTCTATGGGCGGCAGCATGTAGTCCCACCACCCAGCAGTTTTTCATTCCTTTGTTTGTCATTCGGCTGTAGTCCGTATTGTTCGAGAAATGAAACCATATTTATTTGTACAGATTATTCAAACATCGTTGCTGAAAATAGAAGCGGGCGGAATAATGTTGAACTGGTGGACGTCACCGCTAACAAACAGCGTCCTAAGCAAACTAATACGGAACAGACCCTTAGCGCAACAGTTTGCTTACACTAACGAAAGTTTTGTGACGAATTGCAAGAATTGGTATTGGACCCTACGTATCGTTATTCTTTTGGCTTAGAATATTAAGACGAGTACTGTGAGTTACCTTTGTCTGTCTGTATGTTTTTGTAGCATCTATGCTCCCTAACGGATGTACCCATTTTGATGCGGTTCGCTTGTCATTTATGCATGGAAAAAGGAATATTTAAGCGGCCGACTCTGCGCGGTCAGCGGTGTATACAAAACAACTGCCACACGGTGGGATCGGGTGTGACGGTGATACCGTCCCGGGCGAATGGCATACAGATTCCACGACCTGGAGACTGGAAACTTCCACCTGGAACAAGGGCTAGGTTAGGCTAGAACTAGCTTGCATTGCGCTATAGCTTGTATTGCTTGTTTGGGCATTGCGCAACGGAGGAACCGGCGCATTCTTAAGGGATCTCGGAGCCTCCCTTCGTGCGCTGGATGGCGATAGAGGCGGTTTAGTGAGTAAAATCTCACACAACCCGGTCTCTCCTCTTAGAGGTCGGGTAGCTTTTGAAGATTTCCTCGCTATAACAAAAAACAGCTTAAATGGCTTAATTATCTCAAGAACTAACAATACATCAAGTTCTGAAGTTCAAATCGTCTTCAAATTAACCCCATCAATCTATTCGTGCAATTCGTGATGGCAGATGAATTAGCTCGACGGGCCTCGGCGCCAACACAAAGCATTTCAGGAAATGCCACTCAAATAATTTCCCTGTTGTTTGGTTAGACATTACTCAGTTAACGTCAGAAGCTATATTTTTTAAGTATTTTTACAGGAAGGACGTATCTGATTATCTGACTTCGTCCGTGTCAAATTTCCATGTATAGAAAAATTTAAAAAGCGAAAAGGGGTTCAGACGCTTAGAACTATTACTAGAAAATCGTTTGAGATATAGAAATAAAGTAAATCCTGTATGGTAAGCTAGTGTACCCTCGACAATCGCTGAAAATGGTATTAAAATCCGAACAGCGGTTTTGGAGCCTAAAACGTTTGATTAATTAGGTGTCATATTAATATTATTTTCCGTTTAATTAGTTACACTAATTTTAATATCACAGACAGACACTCCAATTTCATTTATTGGTATTGGTAAGATAAATGTCAGCTCTTTGCATATTATTATGACCGCAGAAGAAAAAAAAATCTACGGAATACTACTAAGTAGGTAAGTTGTAATAACAAGCTAAAGTTAACAAGGTTTAGCAGTTTAACATAGAAAAAAGTCAAAATTTGTTCTGTTACTTAACTGTGGTGCGGGTGGTGGCAGACACATACAGAAACCATTACAAATTACCAAGATTTTAAGAAAACATACATTTACCAATGTGCTAAACAAATCTGCCCCGCTGAAAATTAAACCTAGGACCCACAGGGACACTGCCATGCGGCACGAAGTCTTTAAGTGTTCAGCAAACGAGCACCATCAATACCATCAACCAACTGCTGGTTGGTGGGACTACATGCTCGTTTGCTGAACACTTAGTCAGAGCTGTAATAGCTATGTAATGAACATAGCTATTATACGACGCGGATCGGCTCCGCGGGCCACACTGAAAATCAGCGACATGGTTCCATAATCGTACCATGACATGCTGAGTGCGAGCCCTTTTGCTTTGAAGAAGCCGCAACACAGATGAATTTGTCATATTTATAGCGCCTACCTTATTGTGATGTAATATTGTAACCTTTATTATTGTTGTAGTTTTGGAAACAAATAAATGTATATTCTTCTTTTTCTTCTAACCTAAGTACGATTGCCACTCGCCTCGGAAGTACGAGCGCTTCATTGTATTGTATTAGAGCTATTGCATATCCGTATCCGTACTCAGATTTAAAGCGCTCAAAACCATACCTGCTAAAAGATCAGTGCAATAAAGCTGAAAAAAATTCGCACTGCGGAAAAGTGCGGCTAGCAAGGACATTGACCCGGCTGATATTGAAGTATTTATTACTAGCAGATATTTATTAATGGGAAAGTCTGGGAATTCGTACAATTATTATTAATGTGCAAGTGTGTTTGATAGTTTGTTGGTATGTCCTTCTATCGCGCTGCAACAGCATGCAGCATGCTGCAACGCTGCATCTTTGCAACTGCAATTAGCGTTTGCACGGATCAACTTCGTAGCCATCTAAGCCATGGCTGAGCGATTCGAGCGTAGCATGGCAATGGCAACTTACTGAGCGCGGCCGATTGACCCTTTTCGCGCCAACTATTTGCTCAGGTATTGAAACTGTCGCGGGGCGGTGAGTGTAGCTTGTTTAAATAGTAGCAGTTATTATTATTTGTCTGTAGTCTCTACGTTCACGGGGACAAGTTGACCTGTTAGTATCAAAGTTATAAAGGCGTGTGAAATCTGCCAACTCGCACTATCTGGATTTTTTTTAATGCTGGGAAATGCATTGACCCCGCAGGGTTGGCAGTTATTAGGGAGAGGCAGGTGGTGGTTTGCCAC